>VZRO01002266.1:6455-248841 GCA_013397915.1 Daphoenositta chrysoptera
TTGGTTTTTTTTTTTTTTTTTTTTTTTTTTCTGAAATGATAGCAAGCCTTAGTAAAAGTTGTGTCTATTTAAAACAAACAAACAAACAAAATCACCGTTCTTCCCCACTCCTGTCAGAGCCCACATTAGAACTTGTGGCTGCTATTATGTGGTTAACAGTGTGTATTAACATAGATTAATGTAAAAAAAAAATAATTTAAACTTCTTCCATACCTGTTCTCTGTGTATTGAACTTGTTTTATTGCATGATATTGAAAGCATGGCCCGTGGATGTTACCACAACCTCACAATTTTTTTAGCTGTAGAACGTATTTGATTGTTTTCAGCCAAAATAAGATACTTATATTTAAAAGAAAAAAGGAGTCTTGAAACTATTTTTTAGGGAGGACTCTGACTTTCGTTATTTTTTTTCCCCACTTGCTTCTTCCAAGCTGTTCCATTAACTGTTTCAGGAAGGCTTTCTAACATTTCTCTACTCATAAGGTGAATTGCTTCCCCATTCCTGAGCACTTTGTCCAGGATTTGTCTGGCCTTTAATTCACTGCAAAACCTGAGCATGTATTAGGTTCTTTTTCCTACCTACTACTTTCCTCACCACACATACACATAGCTGAATCTGAAAAAGTGCCATTTTGGTTATCCCAAATACTGGAGAGGATATCACAGTGTATTACAAATGGGCCACATTAACACTATGAGAAAAAAAATAATTTTACAAATTCTCTTTTCTTTTTTTTTTTTTGTGTGGGGGGGGGGCTTATGTAAACTCATAACAATGTCAATCTAAGGGCATGATACATTTTTAACTTTTTTTCCAGAATGCTATGAAAGAAAAATATTTAATACTGACTAGGTGCTCATGCAGAATTCTAAAAATGTGCAAAACAAAAATTTTTAATTTCTTTACCTATTCAAAATAAGCTAGTATAGATTAGTTATGGTTAGTTAACATTAACTAACATTAACATTAATTAGTAGTTAGTCTTGACATTTATGCACTTCTTATCGCAGACCTTAACTTTTATTCATTACACTTCAGTTTTCACCAGGAAAGAAGGCAATCCGAAAATTAGCAGAAAACAACCAAACAAAAGCTGGACAATAGGAGACTAATTGATTTCTGTAATAGTTAATATATAGAATATGTTAAAATTATTTACCATTGAAAATATGATTTGCCGTTAAAAATAGGATAACTCAACTCAAATGGCTCTGATATTTAAGAGTTTTGTCAAGAATCAAAAGGTTCAGAATAGGAGCATGAGCTTGAGACAAATACTGTTTGTCAAAAGACTCATCAGCCTGCCAATTCTTTACAAAATATTTGTATAACATTACTTGCTTCTAAATTCACTCTCATATCCAAGTGACAGTTACATATTAGTATTGCAAAGAAAGCTGAGTGATACTCATTCTGCATGTTCATGGTAATTGTGTTTCTTTATCATGCAACTGCAACATTTTAAAATGTAAGATTTGGAAATTACTTAGGAAATAATAGCCAAATTGAATATTTTTTTTTTTAAATATGTTGAATATCACACAAAATCCACAGAAAAATCATATAAAAAATTAAAAGCACACAAGAGTCTGGAAAAAAATTCAAATCCACTTCTTTTTTTTTGTACTAATACCCTCAAAAAGATCCTGTTTTCATAGGTATCAAACAGTAACTTGATTAATGAGAGCCATGAAACATTCTAAACTGAAGACAATATATCCTTTTTATTTTTTTCCCATTTTTATGTTCAATACAGCAGTTCAATAATGATAATTCAATTTTTTATGTGGTCACATGCAAACTGCATATAAAAAAAATGCTATTGCTGTGGAAAAATATCCACATTAAATAAATAACAAAAAAGACATAAAAATAATGGAAAACAGAAGGCCATAGCAGAGATTACTGTATGGGAAACTAGCAAAAAGGACTGGTGTTGGCATTATGTAGATTAAATGACTATAGTATATGGTGTCCTCAGGGAAGAGCTGGATCCATTGTGCTGCTGCATGTTTGATTGACTATGGTAAAGTACTCATCTTAAGGATCTGGTTTTCCTTTTATACGACATATAATCAGATAATGGTAAAGAATTTTGGACATTTACAATCTCTCTGATCATGCAGGGGGGAAAACTGTGAGGGAGAGCAGAAATACAGCCAGAAGCAAAGCAACTAAGCCTTGCAAGAGTCCAGAGAGGAGCAGGACCTTCGGCTGCCACCTTAGTATCCCATTCCCAAGATCATGCAGATGGACTGAAACAATGGGGGGCAAAATCAACATCAATTCTAGTTAATAAGTGCTGAATTTACTAATGAAATGAAAGATAATAAGAGGAAAATAACCAAGTATTATGGTGACAGAGAAATAAAAGCTAATATTAAAGCTAAAGATAATTATTTCTATTTTTTTTTGTAACAATTGCAGTTTAATTTCCTGTTTGGACACAGTCCGTTTTTATTCATCTATTTCTGAAAACACATCATATTTTCTTATTTTTTGGCACCAAATGATGACTGAAGTAAGGGAGAACAGATTTATAACAAGCTTTCACATTAATCCATCTCGTGGAATAGGCTAAGGAATGAGTCCCAAAAGGTGAGGTACAATTGAATTTTCATTTAGTAGCCCCTATTATCTTCTTTTGTAAATATTTCAGACTAATTTATTTCTCTGCTGAATTAATGGTCTGGTGTTTCATTTGAATGCCATTATAGTTATGTGAGTGAAGGAGATGCCAGCACTTGTAAGATGAATATATATGAGTCCCTTCAGTTTCTCTGAAAACATTTGTTTGGAACATATTCTTTCACTCAGAAAAAAAATAAAATTATCATTTCCAGCTGATCCTGCTCCAAAACAGTATTTCAGATTCAAGTACTAAATGGGCAAGAGCTGATAATGGTAACACACTGAAAGCAGAAAATGTTCCAATAAAAACACAAAGAAAAATAGAAATTATGGTCAATTCAGTAATAAAACATAATCATTTCATTTGTTCTCTTCTTCCTCAACTTCCTAAATAAAAAAGATTCAGAATCTGTCAGGTAAAAATATATGTTCAAAGTAAGGAATTCATCCAATTCCTAGGTAAAAGTTGAGTCTGCATTTTGCTTGTGACTCCCAGGATACAATGACTGACATATCTATTATGTGAACTACTACTGATAAACTATCTTTTAAATTCAGTTTTTTGCACAAATCTACTTTGATAGAACTGAACATGCTTACAAGGCATATAATTCCTTCTTTACACAGAGTATAATTACTAAAGGAATTACTGATCTAAATCTACATAGTCATTAATTGAAAAAGCTCATCTTTCAACAAAGAACATTCTAATAACCTTCAAACCCAGATGGCAAACTTCACTTTAACATTTTTTAATTTTTTATTTACAACACTTTTTAAGTTCCATTTCCATGGATATATTTGCTGAAGTTGCCAGACCTTTATTTTATGATAAACTTTTATGTCTTTGTTGTAATGCACAAAGGGGTTTCAAATGCAATGTTTTATTTATTTTTTCAAAGCTCAAAGCTCCTTAAAAGCCTCTGATGGTTTTTTGTGGGATTTTTTAGTTTGTTTTGTTGTTTCTTTTCCTTCCCTCCCGCCTTCCCCTCTCTCCCTTTCTCGCAATCAGTAACAATAGACCTCTTGTGATGCTCAAAAGACAACTTTTTTTCCTTGGTGTCAAAGAGTCTGCCTTCCAAGTGGCACTCCTGATGACTCTAAAATGAGATGTGGAGTTGAGGTTATTTGGCACTGAAAAGCTTAACTCAGCTTCTACTCTATAGTCTTTCATGAGAGCAAGGAGCAAAGGTGAAAGGTTGCTACTAGGAATTTGAAAGACTTATTTCTCTGCAATAGTCTGGACTCATGTTGCCAGGGAGGACAGAGTCCTGCTCACATAACATCATCATTCATTACACTGTGAAACACAAGCTATTTATTAAAGGGAACAAAGAGAATGAGTTAAAAATAAGAAGTAAGATTTCTATAGTATTATAACAGTATGTCTTTCCCCTCTGCTCTCCCTCCCAAAAAAAAAAAAAAAAAAAAGCCTATGAAATTATATCAAGTTCCTTTATATTTTTCAGTTATTATTGCCAGGAATTGAGAAAATTAGTTATGAAGACTGATTTTATATTTTAAAATATTTTCTTACTGGAAGAAATACAACCATTTTAGATAGATTTCCTCCAGGACTTTTCTTCTTGGAATTTTTAATAATAAAACATTTTCTAAAGTTGGCTTTTGTATTTTTTTTTTTTACACAAAATGGAAGTTAGCAGAACAAAATGGAACAGTAGAGTATCCAGTATGACCGCCTGTAAAATTTGGGTCCATTAGTTTTTCCAAGCTAGTACTACTTTGAACTCAACTAGATATGCTTGATTAAAAATGCCTTTCAAACTAATTTCATTGTTAAGTTCAGAATGTTACATGTTCTGCAAAAAAGATGCTGTTGACATCAGATTAGAATATTGCCCCAGGAACTGAGAATATCAGAACACTGATAAATTATGATATTTACTTAGACGGACAGATCAGAGGGCAGGAATCATTGGGAAAGCAGGTTCATAGGAGGGATGTTGGAGGAAAGTAGGAGGTTTGTAATGATGACAGAGACATTCATCATAAATTGTCTGGGAAGCAACTGCTTTTGAGCCAAAACGGAGGTAATTCTGACAGGAAAGGTTCTTGCTTTCACTTAAAGACAATTTCAAGCATGGGGAAGTAGCAAGGTGTGACATAACTGAAGAAAGCTAGAATGTGTTTTGGTTTTTTTTTTCCCTGTAGAAACTCAAAGATCAGAGGAAAGTTCATTCCCTTTTACATTAAGAAAATCCAACCAAGCTGGCAGAAGAATGTTTTCATGGAGAAATTATTTCCACTCTCGTCATGGGGCAGCTGTGCATCCAGATGTTTAACATCAGGGAGAAGGATGACTGGAAAGGGATGGTGGCAGAGGAGCATAGGGGTCTACAGGAAGGACTTTGTAAAAAAGTGGAAAATAATATAAATTGCATATTCTGTTTTGGAACATTTGTACCTTTGAACATTTTTATCTAGTTAACACATATTTCTGCATCAGTTCAGCAAAATATTAAACTGTGTTTGTCTATCCATATGCTGCCTAGTAAATTTATCACCAACAATCATTTTTTGAGCACCATTCAAAGTTATGTCAGCTTCATTTGCTAAGTAGGAAAACAAGTCATTTGTAGGAAAGGAAAGAGGCATGGAATAAGAGAGATAGTAAAAAGGAGAGACAGAACACATATAGAACTTATGTTTATCAGTTTATTAGAAAATAAATGTTTGCTGTGGATTGTGTCAGACTGAAAAGCATTGAACTCTTCTTTGAGACTTCATTGAGTCTTCATTTTTTATTGAGACTTTTAGTCGACACAAAAGACTTTCGAAAGACACATTGACCAGCTAGGAAGGAATAATTCTCTGCTGAATTATTAAAGAGCAGTTTCAATTTTTTTTTTTTTTAATGTGGGGAAGTGTATAAAATTTTATTATTCATTAATTTGCACCTGTAAATGTTTTATTATGCTTTGATTTATTTTGTATAAAAATCAAAACAAAATAAAAAAGAACAATTAAACAGTTACAATGTTAAAAAGAAAAAAAAATTGGAAAACAATAAATTTCCTAGTGAATCAAGTCAGTGGCCTAGATAAACCAGTACTGTGTTTCTGACTAGGCTAGCAGAAGAAAGAGAATCATGCATCTGTGTTTTCATTAGCAGTATAACTAACACAAATTACCCTTTAAAATTTTTTGTATGCCTATGTTTATATATCAAGATAAAAGTTTTAGAATATAGATGGTGAAATAATGAGAATACAAACACACACGTATATATTTGTATTAGTACACATAAAATTAAAATATAATAAAAATAAACACAGAATGTATCACTTTGATCCATTAATTTAATGAAGTGACTTTTAGTTTAACTTTCATCATTAACTTCGGGAAGATTTTTCTTTTTTACTATTTTGATTTTTTTAAAAGCTGAAAAGGTAATTTTCCTGTTCTCTAAATACTTTTTACTAAGAACTGCACTGATGGCATGAAAAATTACTGTCTTAATTCATTTCTTTGCCATGGAAATATAGCTCTTCTTCTCTCTTTTTCCTTCCTTCCTGTTCATTATCTCTCTTTAGCAACTAGGTGATAGATAACTTTTATGTTTATAATAGCAAATGTCAAACTTCTTGGAGGTAAAATATATTACAAAAAATGTGTTCTGTCAGTACATAATGTTCATGTTTCCCTCTACCTGTGGACAGTAGATTAGATGACTCTTCAGATGGCACCTGACAGACAAAACTAGATCTTGGGCATGAGCTTGCACAGGATTGAGTTTGAGTAAAGCGAAGAGAGAAACACAATTGGCATACACCTAGGTCTACCCTGAGGCAAGTTTTTGGAAGGTGAACACTCATCAGGTCAATATTTATAGATTAACCCTTCATTAGCTATAATTATGCATACATTTTAAAGGTTAATACATATATGTTAGTAAGCAAAAGCTTCCCTAGAATAATAATAATTTTTAAATAGCTACTTATGCAGCTGTTTGTCCAGGAATAGGGGGACAAACAAGTTAGAACAAAGTGAAAATATTTTCTGTGAAAAAAAGGCTCTATATATTTAGCTGAGAAAAACTGATAAAAATATACTAACACTCTGCATGCAAGAACTGAAAGCCTTGGATCTGTCTCTGCTTTCATCTTGGCATCAGATTTGGTGGTATTCAACAAGCCACTTAATGTCTTTCATTTTGTTCCTTCTCCTGAAAAATTGGGATGATACTCTTATGTAAAGTAAACCTAGTGAAGAGAAAGTTGCTGATGGTTTATAGTGAAAAAATTAAAATTCATAATAAATATTGGTTTTTGGTGTTTTTTTTTTTTCTTTTGTTTGTTTGGTTTCTTATGTGTGTGGAGAGAGAGGGGAAAAAGGAAAGAAAATAGCCTGAGGAACACTTTTTATGCTAGACAATGGTCATCAACATAAGCAAATTTGTAGAACTATGCATTCACACAGGAATTTTCCAAATCCAAAGGCCAAATTTTTTTTATTTTTTCCCAAAGAAATTACTCATGATTTTATTCTATTTTCTTGATTCTTTTAGTTCCATTTTATCAGTATTACATATATAAATATATAATTGCATCACAGTCAATATTAAAGAGTTTCTATAGCCGTAAGCCCTTTTATTTTATTTATGTAGGTAAATATACTGCAACACTCAGCTCCTGCTGATAATTTAATTGTTCCAAACTGAATTATATTTTTTAGTTTTTATTTAGCCGTATATGTATGTCAGAGAGTTAGATGTCATAGTTACTGAGGGGAGAACATTGTGGGTTTTTTTTTTTAATTACCTTCATTCACTTTTATTATCTCTGTCTTTTAAAAATTTTTTTATAACCCCCCTCTTTTAGGGCTCCCTTCTTGGACAATAGCTTCAACTATACTAAACTCACCAATGTGGGGTTTTTTATTTAACTTTGAAGACCTGGCTTTATGCAGTCCATAAGACCCCACATACATAATTTGAAGTAAAATATCCTCTTATTCTTTGTCACACCTTAAAAAATGCATTCCTTAGATCTTCAAACAAGGTGTATTCACCAGTTCAATATGGTGTTCACAAGTTCTTGGACATCCTAAACAATTACATCTATGAAGAGTGTTTTGGAATAGCTGAGATACAACATTTCAATTATCTTTGAAAGTGTTCTTTAGGTTCTAAGAACCTTTAGGTTCTTTCAGAGCTACCAAATAAGAAATACAACCTTAAGTCACTATTGTCAGAAAAAATTATCCTCAAGATATTGCAATTCACTTTCTACAAGAACTATATATACTTTTTAGAATCAAGTCTTTATTATCTCCCGCTTCCTTTCAGTTGCTCTGCCACTTTGTTAAGAACCTGTGGCCTCAAATAACTTCAGATTTCATCCCCCTTTCTGACTACTGGACAAACTAACTGACTTAAGAGTCTGTGCACTTTAATAGTGCATCCTCACCACCTGTCCACTAACAAAATCAGGTAATGTGAATTTTCCTCCCATACTCTGTTGCTTTACATATTTTGTGTCAGTGAAAAGATTGGAAGTCACATTGTTTGTTTTAATGACCTAATGGGGTAATGGAATCCGGTGATGAACTATACCTTATGTAAAGGTTTATTTCCCCTTAAGCTAGAAATAGCCTTGAGTTTTATGGAGTTTTCCTGTTTCATGGTGAAAAAGAAAATGGAGAGCTTGAACAGACTTCATGTGTTCTTATAAATTTTACCAACCCCACTCAAATTCCCTCTAGCCCTTGTCCTTTCAAATATTTCACATATTCACAAATTCATGACAGGATGAACTGGTGAAAAAAATATACTTTATTTAAATAGCTTCAATTATATAATGACCTATTTGCATTTTAATAGAGATTTTGAGTGGAACACCTGAGACTTCCAATAAAATAGGGATTTAAATTTGCAGGTAATTAAGGATCAAGCAGGTTGTGAAATTTCTGTTTGATCTATTTAATAAACCTGTTTACTGTCATAGACAATAATGTTGCTGACCCCAAATTGTCCCAAGTTATCAAAGCAAAAAAGTTTTCCTTTGACTTTACTAATTATTCAGAAAGTGAGCATTATCCATGTTAAGAATATCCTCTTTAGGTTGAAATGCTATTTTAGTTATTGCATCTGTAGCTTGTAATGGATAAAGCAGAATAAAATAACTGAAGAGAAAAAAACGCTGAATATATAATTGTAATCCTCAATGCATATGATATCCTAGCTTTGGCCAGCAGTTGTTGTCTCTGGTCAGTTAAGAATGTCTAGGGACTAACCCTACATAAATTCCATTGGCATTAATAAGACTTAGTCCCATAAATCCCATGAGTATTGATTGCAGAATTAAACTGCATGGTGATTACAAATGGGTCAGAAGTGAAGAAATTGTACAGACAGATTCTCCCACTGGGAATGGCTACTTGGGGATTAAATATTGTTCTCAGTTCACCATCTTTGACTCAGAAGTGCAAATGATGCCTTCTTTAGACACTTGATTGAGGCAAGGGCAAGTAGAATGATATTACCGAGCTCAGCCAAGTCAAATCACTGTAAATTGTAGTTAGGTCTCCCTGGAGCTTTCCATGTTTTGCACCTAATTGGCGTATTCCTAATTATAACTTTTCTGGTGACAAGCTGCAGCCTGTAAATTTTAGGGCAGGTAACCTTTACAATCATGTTTTAATCTTTTCATTTCAGTTGTGGGTGGTACAAGTAGCACCGAACTGGACAAAGAGCTCATAACTGCAATGAGAGCTGTGAGAAACCACATTCATACTCAGATAAAACAGTGTTATTGTTAAAATCACTTCCCCACTATGTATTCAGGTGGCAGTGTACTCTAAGCACTGATTGCTTGTTAACCTCTACTCAAAACATAATAGATCTGCTGGAGAATGAAGTTGAGGCATGTTACATGAATTGTAGTTCATGGAAATGGACAAGGATTTAAATCTTTTCCTCTTCATGTATTTTTTGGTTATTTGGGGACTTGGGGGTTTTCTTTGGTTGTTTTTGATACTTTGGATGTAGTTTTTCTTCTCCTAGCTAATTATGTTGTTTTCTTCTTATGAAGCTTAATGTTAGAATCTACAAAAGCTTGAAAGAAAGGGTCATCACAGAATATCTCAGGTGCTTTAACCATTCCTAAAGGTGTCTTGGCAAGAACTCCTTTTGGTTCTGTAATTTAGTCACTCCAAAACGTTTAGTTCTCAATTATGTTCGAAGCTTAGAAGAAATCCGGTTGTATGTGTGATGTTGTCCATGCCATACTAATGATCTTGGCTGGGAGTTATATTTCTCTGTGACATCAAAGTTCTCTTAGCCAGTTATGATCCTTACCCTCTCCTCTAAGTGGGGACATCTGGCAATGCCATTGATGTCCTTATGTCCCCCAGATGCCACGGTGAGGACACAGCACCAATCTAACTTCTCTGTTCTCAACCCAGCCGGAGGCAATGAGGACATCCCGCAGTGTGCACAGGGCAGCCTGCCCTCTGCAATGAGAAGTGCAACCCTGTCCCTGGACTGCAGATTGGCCTGCTCAGAACTTTATTGCCTATTTCTAGGACTACAGTCCAGCATAGTAAGGTAGTGTCTCAGTGGTGACAAAGATGTTTCTGACCTTGGAGCTGGAGTGAAAGTCTGCTCTCTTTTTGGCATTTTGAACCTATGACTTTTAGCACGCAAAGGCAGGTGCACAAATGCATCATGACACGGTTTTAGCAGTGAGGAGTGGCAAGTAGTGAATGAGAGTGTACTATGGTAGTCTTTGCATCTCTGGAAGCTTTAATTTGTTACTTAGGGCTCACAAAAACCTCCTTCGGGGAAAGGCTGAGAGGTGCCTCTCACTTGATGTGGTGAACCTCACTGCTGGTATTATATAATATTTTATGTTTGTTAACATCCAGCTAAAGTTGGAGGAGATCACTTACCAAGTCCTCTATGCTTATATGAAGGTGACTTTTGTGCTGTTGATACAAAATTTAGTTAATTCTGTTCTTTTTGACATAGGTGGTTAATAGATTTATAAGGTTGAACGTAGCTTTGAAGTTACATATTTTGAGTATAACATTGTCCTATACATTATTATGATCTACTCTTCTTCCAGGGGAAGTTATAGAATGTGGAAGCTAGATTCCAAAATGTCTGTCTCCATGAATAATCTTTTATCTGTAGTAATGGTATTAATTTCAATAGTCAGCGTCATAAATCCTACTTTAGCTTTCTGTACACACAATTATTCTAAACTAGCCTCAATTGTGTCTATTTGAAGAAAGAAGAGATATTTTAGTGACTCAGCTAATTGTGGATTTTGGTTTTGCAGAGTGACGCAGTGGCTAAATTTACTGCCTGACTTATGTTAAAAAACTGCCCAGATTGCCAGAGCTCAAACGCTTTTATAAAATCAAAGTCAAATCTTGGTTATCTGGTATACTGAATTAATCAGGCCATACCTCCTATTAAAAGCTAGCATTTCTAAAAAGCATCTGCTCTTATTTTTTAAGGTAGATGTTCGGGTAACCGTTTAGGTACATAAATTTCATTGCTATTTTCATTTTTATTTTATTGATTTATCTGCTTCACCCAAAATGTTTTGAATCTACAGAAACAGTATCCTTTTCCTTATTAGCAGTATAGCAGATATTTGAAGCTATTGATTCTTTACAGTCATTTGGCATTGGTTGTTTGCCTGCTGAGCATGTATTTATATACGATCTATGAGTATTTAATCTGTATCAATAGTCTTTAGTATCTTCAGATTATCTGCCCCGGAATGGCTATCTCAGGAAATATATCATGCCGAGCAGAAGTCAGGTCTCACTAACAGAATAAATAAAAAAACCCAAACAGTTTTTGGTGAGGCACATTTTAAAATACAACCCATATCTTTGCAAAGTTTTAATTAAAATAGGATGATTCAGAAGACTGCATAGCAATGTTATGGTTTCCATAACAAATCTTTATCATGTGCTTGGCAGAAATCCACTTATTTTTCAAATCATAGGGTTAAGGACTGAATCATCTTTAAAAATCTTGATAGCTCCTAAAGAATGCAACACAGCTTTATCAAAGAGTTCCATAACACTTCACCCAATTATCTAAATAATAATAACAACAGATAATAAAGCTGATAGAATAAGAAGGTGTGAATAAATTACAGATTAGTTCTGTCAACAGGAAAAAAGGTACATAAATAAATTTGCTAATTATAACATATATTAAAAAATATAATAAACTAATTTAATAGACATTTTTTATTTATACCAGCTGTGCCTCTGAGGAAAATGGCAAAAAAATATTCTTGAATTAATGCAAGTAAGATGGGCAAAAATAAATTGAAGCTGCTTGGAAATCACACTTCCTTTCTGTAGAATAAAATGAAATCTAATCTCTCTCTGCCTACATCTTTTAGTAATTTGAAAATTTAAATTCTGACATTTTTCAAAATGAAATTTTGGTTTAATTTTTGCACCTTCTAGAATATTTACATGAGATTAATTTAAAAATGAGAAACTAATTCAATTTCCATAAATAGGCCTGTAATTCCTGCTTTTTACAGTTATCAAAGTGTTTTAAAATATTTAACAAAGTTTTAACCACACTAGAACATGGAAATGTAGCTTACCTAAAAAACAGTTTAGAAAGTTTCATTGACTTCTCTAAATAGTTCTCATATCTAAATAAAATATCCCATTAAAGACATACTCAAAACTGACTTCAAAGAAATATGCCAGAATTTTTATAGAAATAAAAGCTAGCCTGGGATACACATGGTATAATGGAATTTTGTCAAGGTATGCTCAGAAACATTTCAATCTTTAATACTTTATGGTGATTAGGTATCAAGAATGAAAAGAAAGGAATAAGTCTTCATAGGTCTTATCAACTTTTGTTTAAAGCTATTTAAGTAATCTCATATTAACCTTTCTATGGTACCTTTATCTGTTTATTAACTGTGATGACATGTGAATGGCTTTCCCCTTTCAAAAACGTTTATTTATATGTTTATATCTGTCTAATATCTGTGTATAAAATAGTTATTTTTTTGTTTACTTTTGTTGTTCATAAAATTTTTACTTGTTTTGCTTGTTTTACTGTAAAACAATACATTAATTTTATATAAAAGATGATTTTCTGTCATCCTCTCTCTCATATTCTTAGTAAAGATTTGAATGTCCATTATGCAGAAGCTGTAAAAGCATATTGTCTGTCATTGTGGAGTTCCAATTCAAAGATTATTTTCTGCACAACACAGAAGAAATCTTTCATCAAGAAAAAAAAAGAAGAGGAAGGGATTGTGACAAACACACATTTTAGGCGTCCTTTTGTGCAACAAAAATAGAACTAAAAGGAAAGGTAATTGGAAGGCCATTTTAAAAAAATGAAATATCTATTGGCTGTCTCTGCTTTAATATCTCAGGAGTTTGGAGATAAAAGGTATTCTCTCTTTGACAGCCATCATTGTTCAGGCTGTCATCACTCAAGTCAGCAATTTCATCACTTCACAGCAAAAGCATCATTAGGAAAAAGGGGGAAAAATCCAGATGAACCACTTTAAAAAAATCCTAACGAAATCCCCTTCAAGAAGTAAAAAAGTATACTTTTTTCCCAATATGAAAGGTCTATATTTTATTATTTTTCAGAGCTGAGAGTGATTCCAGTAGGATTATAGCTAGAGCAAATCTTTGTTCATGGTAATAAAAGACACTACGCACATAGGCAGCTTCTTGCCTAAAAGAGTGTGGTAGCAATTTAAAACACAAAGTGTGAACTAGTAAGCAAAGGGTGGTGGGGGTTTTTTTATGTTTATTAGGAGTTTTTGTTTTGCTGGTTTGTTTTTTTTAGTTTTTTGTGTTGTTTTTTTTTTTTTTCCACTGCGCTAATAACAAATAACTAGTAAAACTACTTTCCTACAGAAAAGGAAGGCAAAGTTATTTGAAGCTCAATTTATTTTTATTTATTCTTAGAACTTAAGAAGATTAAAATTCTGGATGATGTCACTAATTGACAAGCAGGAAAACAAAGAGATTAGAGTCTGAAAACAACGAACTGATTAATAATTTCTTAAATGCCTTTATACTGTATCATCATCTTTCATGCTCTTTTAAAAGAAAATAATAGAAATAGAAGGCTAGAAAAGTAATGGAAAATCAATTAATTTTGAAAGGTGATTATGTAGCTAATCAAGAAAACTAACAAAATACCACTGAAAGAAATGGCGATTACATACTAGCCTCAATTCATAGTGAAAAAATCATCAATAGCAATGGTAACTGCTTACAGACATCACTATGAGTATTTGGTATGGAATTTCTGACTGAAAGTCAGATGAAGCTGATGGATTTATCCAGGTCAATTTAAATTTATATAAGTGCTACAATAGTCTCTTGAAAGATAAAGACCTATGGAAAAATGGAGAATGGAACAGAACATTCAGGAACAGAGCTATGAGCACCAGATTTGGACAGACATGGGCCAGTTTAGACCAATATTATTTGATTCTGGAACTCTATTATGCTTTTTCAACACAAATAAAAAATGCTTGCAAAACCTTGTAAACCACAGTATTAGAAATACCAAAATTGTTAGCTTCTTGTTAATCATAATTACTCATTCTCAACCAGCATGTGCTGCTACCTTGAAAGCATCAGCATGTGACAGAAGGGCTCATTACTTTATAACCCACACTGCATCACAAAACTCTTATGCAGACATGGCACTGATATATGTACTCAATCACTTACACGCCTATAATAATCCGAAAGACCAACCCTCTGATAAATATCTCGCCTCTCTAGAGGCCAGAAGTCACTTTCTGTTAAGGTTTCCTTCAGTAAGGGTAGTCCAGCAACGTACTGTGCAAATTGCAACTTTGACTGTTGACTTTTTACATCTCTTCGTACACTACTTTTCATCCTGTTCTCACAGGCTACTGAGTTCTGGCTTCTTGTGAGAGAGGATGATAACTCCAGCTTCCTGCAATGGCCTCCCACACAGACAACTCACTATGCACAGCTCTACTGCCAACATTTGGGCAGTCTGATCTGCTTGATGTTCTTTTTGTCCCCGCTAGATCTTTCCTGGGGAGTCATTTAAAGATTTGGATTGTAACTGGACAGCAGGTGATCTTTTATTTGATTTTTATTTATAAATGTTTATTGATGAAGTGGTGTCATGAAATTTTTATTACCATGAAAGGAGAGAAGTAGATTTTTTTAAATGAGCATTGCCATAGGATGCCTTTTTTCAAACATCTGTAATAGAGGGTTAAGAAAGTCAATAGTCATTTATGGGTTTTCCACAACCTTTTGCAAATGACCTGTTTTCCTTCACATAAAATTTTTAAGAATTTATGAAGATCTGCATAATGAAAAATATTGCTATTTAAATGTTATAATGAGGTTATACTTACTATAATGTTTAACAATCTTATGGCACGTTGTGAAATGTGAACAGCAGCTAGATGACTTTCAAGTTTCTCCATTTTCCCATGCTTTAAATAGATTAAAGGTTAATTAATTCACATCTGACTCTTAATTGATTTTTAAAAATTGCTTGATTAAATCACACTCCTAAATTTGTTTATCTACCATATTTAATATGTGATTGCACATACTCTTCAAACTTGATAAACAATTACATTTTAAAAAGTAGGGAAATATCTAATGAGTATTTAAAATAAGACAACATCAGATAAACAAATGAAGCATTCTCTCTCTTTTTAAATTTTTTTAAATTTCTTTTGGTAATACACCAGATGAGCTATGTGTTGTATCAAGAAATTGCATTAGAAGATTAGCAATTATTAAAAGGTATTTTTCAAGTTAATGTATTCAAGGTAAAGTGGAATAAGATAAAACACATTTTATAATTAATCTATTTTCTTGCTATGCTTGTTTTGGCATTATGATTATTAATGGTTTATTGCATATTAAGAAGCATTTTATGCAAGGACGGGTAAATTGAGTTCCTACCTGGTTCCATTCAAGACAGTATTTGACAAGTCTCTCAGGTGTTTGCAAGTCCTTGCACACTTTTAAGATATATCTAGAGAATAAGAAAAATATCATTAAAAATATTAGTATTTTGCAATTGAAAGTACTGATTTTGAGGGTGAAACTAGTAATAATCTTAGTAATTCAAATATATCATGCTCAATTCTCACGTGATTTTGTTGTTATGACAGAATACTTTATGGATGTTAGTGCCTCCATTAATTGAGTGAATTCATTGCAAGAATGCCTTCTAATTCTTTGGCTAATTAAGTAAAAAGTAAAAGGTTTCCTTTCCCGATTGTATTCCATTATCTGAAAGCTGAAAAATAAGTACCTAAAAACCCATGATAAAAATATTTTCCTGCTTGCTACAAACTCAATGGTTTTTGCTCTTTTGTTTCTGGAAATAGAATAAATTAATGTCACACCTTCCCCTGAAATGCCACTATAACACATTATGATTCTACACTTATACACACAAAAGAGAAATCTATGTTTTACTGTAAGTACTTATATACTTATATTATTACAAATACTTACATATTTATATACATATAAGGAAATTTGCAGGGGAAAAAAAGAATATTCTGAAAAATCTATTGCACTTTTTAGTTTCTTAATACACCAAAACAAGGTTTTAGGGGTTCCAAACTGATCACAGGGATGTAAGTGAAAAGAATTCCAGGCTTTGCTGTGAATGTCTGACTACATCATTCCTGGCTCCACCTTGAGTGTCATTTCCAAACATTCTTCCCAAAACAACAGAAGGCCCATCTTTAAATAACACAGGGATTGTCTGCTGCCAACTCATGTGAATGTGTAGGCAGAGAAATGCCAAACCAAGTGGGCTTTGGGCTGATTCCAGGTAATTTTCCTGTCTGTTTCTTCTCCATTCACTGGCAGCTTTCTCTCTCTCTCCTCCCTTTTCCATTGCTTTTTTGTGACACGTGGCTAGCAGAAAGCTGCAGGATGCCACAGAGGAACACCGTGCAGGAACTCCTCTAGGGCACCGTACCCCAGAGCAGTCCCTTCACGTATGACAGGTCTTGATTTATATCCTCCAGGGCTGTGCTTCAGAGAGACAAAACACGGGCACTCCTGGGGAGGCTAGACTTCCCCCTGAATATCCGATCCCTCCTTCCCTGGGAGGTGGTTGTCATACATTTGTCTGGTTATAAAAGCCTGAGTGAGGAGACTCTCAAAAATGTCTTGACCATTGCAACTGCTCTGCAAATGCAGCAGGGTTTGCCACTTCCCACCCTTCCCTGGGGACCCTTCTCACCCATCCTTTTGAATGAGACAAATGACCAGTCCTGCAAGGCTGCTTCTTGGAGGTGTGGCATGGTGATTTGGTGGAGACTACATTTGACCATGCCTGCCTGCTTCTGCCTCCTTCAGGGGAGACACAAAATCTTCTGAGAAAAAAAAGAGCCCTTTCTTTCCATGTACTTTAAACTTCATTTTGTTTCACAGTCTGTACTGTTTATGGACCTCTCAGTTCTTTATCTAAATAATTTATATAAAGGAAAAACTCTCAGATCTCTTTACAATTTCTCTTGTTTCTCAGTGGCATTTTAACAAGAGCAAATAAATTTCTTGTTTCCAATCTCCTTCCACCTTGCACTTACACAAGCAATACAAACAGTAGTTGGCATGGGAGCATCTAAGAACAAGACCTTTGGGAGCAGTGATTGAACTGTGAGGGGTGAGAGTTGCATGTACAGAACTCATTTTTCCTTTCAAAGTGGAAGTGTTTGAATGTAGGTGCCCACTGGACAGAAAAGTCTGTCATATGCATTCATTTAAGGAAATGGGGGATGAGAATGACTGTAGGGAAGAATTCCAGATTAGCTGTGACATGACAAAACTGTCTCTAGCTCTCTACTGTTAATAAGATAAATACCACTAAGCTTGTACAATGACTTGTAGATGAGGCAAGTACAAGGGCCACGTGAAAAGCTCTGTGAAGACTTGCTCAATAACTATCATATTGCTAGGGAATTATTCTGCAGTATCGAAAACTACCACTAAACTGCTTTTCTGAACGGTTCTGTAACACAACAAGAAAATATTGCCAGATTTACTTCACTTATCAAGGTTTTTGAGTATTTAATTTTTTTAAGTGTTATATAAAAAATACCTAACCATACTGTTAATAAAAAAAAAAAAAAAAAAAAGGTGGAGCTATACAACCTTATTGATTTATTTATTTATTCATTCATTGGTTCCCCATGAAGAATACTATGGTTATAGGTTTTCCCAAGGGATGGAAAGTCAGGCAATATAGATAAGCTCACAGGATCTTGCTCTTCCTGACATGTTTTGTACTTGTAAAGCTACTTTAAAATTGATAACACTTGCTGCTTGCAAACCTTCGCTGAGGAAATGATCATTTATCATTTTGGTTATATCTAAGGTCAATGTTCATCCACAGCAGGCCATGCATAAGATAAGACATAGATTTTTTAACAAGATAGTCTCCACCAAATAGAAGATAACACTAGAAGATTGTCTGCAAGTAAGATGTATGCACTTTATTTTGTAGAAGTGAAAGTGTTTTGGCCTTTGTTTTCCTTTGTCTCCATCATTTTGGCAGGAACTCTGTAGCCTATCAGGTTTGCAGATCTGCAAAGCAGCACAGGAGAAAAGATGTTTACAGACAGAAAATTAGGATGACTTTTAAGGATTTTTTCCCCTTGTACTAATACAGTTATACTGATGTATCCATTTGCATTTATTTACTTTAGACTCATATCTAATGGGGACTAGAAAGTCGTTTTCTAGTTTGGTTTCTGACATCAGAATAAAAGATCTGTTTCTTTTGAAATGGGGAAATCAAGATCTAGGCCATACTGCAGAAAAATAATGATAATGTGGAAAATGAGGAAAAGGAAACTGATTTGGGATATCTCTACTGTCTTAGCTTCAGATTGATTGCTGCTCTTTCTAGAAATGATGCTTCTGCTTCCATTTTGAATTTGTGTCTCTCTCTGGACTATTTAATTACAGAACAACTTTCTGTGCAAAATGAATAACCTGAAGACTTTCTAAAGATAGGCTGTAGGGCTTCGGTTTTTATAATAGCAGGAGCAAGGTCATAATGTCCAGACAGGGTATGTTAATGAATGGCTGCAGGTTGCAGTTTTTGGAATTGCTTTGCTGGTGCATTGCAGCAAATACATTTATGGTACTAGTTTTTGGTCAGTGAATGTATACATTTGATCTTCTTCTGGAGTTGTACAAGGACAGTCAATGTGATAATTAAATGAAATGGTACTACAGTTGATCAGGTGGAGCAAAAAACTCCTAGTAAACACTACATTTTATGGAGTGTCCTGTTTATCCTTTGATTTCCTTTTGATAAAATCAATGACCTTTACCTTTTATGCAGCACTGAGACACATAACTGACCAACCTAATGTTTCATATCTGTATATCAGATGTTTACTGAGTATTATATCTCAGAATGTTGTACAACTCATATGCATGTATCTTGATACTTATATAAAAAGTGTGAGCAGTTTTGAACCTTGTAGGATTCTTAAAGTCAGCAAATATTTTATCTGTTATGTATGGTAAATTAAATTTAAATTCTCTTATGAAATGGTGAAAAATCATCAATTCTCAAACTTTGAGGAGAGAAGGCGTGATGGTCAGGGTCTTTTCTCAGTTTCTCTTATGCAAAATATTTCTCCAGGGATGGATGAGAATCTGTTTGTTTGTGTGAGAACCAAATTTATTATCCTTATAGTCTTCTTAAGACAAAAACATTATCTTAATTTTTTTGTCAAATTCTTTATTTTTTCATTGGGAATACATATGTCTTACAGAATTTAACAAAACGTTGACCTTTTCTTATTTAAAAAATACTTTATAGCTACTATTTAATACACTAATCAGAATATCTAACATGTCAATATAAAATGGAATATACTTTAAATAGGGCTGATTTAGATATGAAGAATTATCTGAAGGTCATTGAGAAGCTGGAGCCAGACTTCTCCCAGAGGAGCACAATGTAAGCATATAAGAAAATGGACAAAAGTTTTAAATATATTAATTCAAACTAGGTATTAGGGCACAAAAAAATCTTACTACAAGAATGACCAAATACTGCAACAGAGACATTGTAGAAGTTCCATGGTCATACTCAAAACTTGATTGGGTTTAAGTCTTAGCAACCTGGTCTAAATTTGATGTTGAATCTGTCTTTGCAATTGACCCTGCATTGACCAGGGCACTGGACTAGATGACTGCTACAAGAAGTACAGGTTATCTCACCAAAAGAGCACTGGATTATCAGCAAACTGCTTTTTATGCTAAGTAGTCATATTCTTGCCAAGAGTTTTGCCTGTAGGTCAATATGAAAACCAGAGAAAATGGATTTTGTCCTGTTCTTGACAGATGATTGCCATATTGAAATTCATCATGAGTTTGCTCTAGCTGGTAGCTATGTTAATATGCACAAAAGAAGAGGGAATTAACTGAATAAGTACAAGAAGTAAAGTACTCTCTCATTCTACAGATGGCTTAAATAAATGAAGGTTGAGAAATTATTTAAAGAACTGTGGTGAGAGATTTTTACTATTACTTCTACTGTCAGTACTTCTTGCAGCACACAACACAACTAACTGGACCAAAATTTTACTAATCTGACATTTGCCCTGGACCATAATTGCATTTATAAAATAATGAATCTTTGTTTAGTATACATCTAAGGCTATTGAATAATGAAAGGATTATGACTTTTCAAAGAAAATTACAATGTATACCCCAATGGAACAGAGAAAGGAGCAAAGCACTCTGCCTTTTATGTCTACAGATATACTAAACACGACTACCTCAGACTCACTGATGTTACTGCCAAACTTTGTCAGAAATACCCATTAAGCAGCAGTTGACTCTTAGCAAACATTTTAGCTTCTTATACCCTGAAAGGCAGTGCAGGAATGCCTTTTAGGGTTTTCTGAAGAAAAAAGGGGCTTTGCTATGGAAAGTGTGAAAAAGGATACTCAGCAGGAAGAGTGTTGCGGTGCATGGATCTAGTGGTAGATCTGATGGACATTTCTGTGTTGGAAAGGTTCTACCCCCTAGCTGCCGTTCACCTAAGCATCTCCACCCCTTTCTGGAAAGCTCTATGCTCCTGCCTTCCTTATTGGTTATAATGATTATGCTTATTCACAAGTACTGTTAAATATTATAATTTACTCTGGAAAGTTCTTTTCAGTTATGATTGTGATTGGTTTATTCAAATATGTTCCTCCCATCATTATGTATGATTGGTTACTTGTCACCCCTTGTCAGTTTCCCATTGGTTTATCCCTTAGATCCACCCCTGAGTTCTGTCTGTATAAAAACCCTTGTCAGTTTCTTTTCTGTGCTCTTAGTTGCTCCCCCCTTCAATAAAGTGGGAAGTGTTGCAGCTAAGAGTCGCTCCTTCTACTTTGTTTCCACCATCGTGACTACCACCTGAGGGGCTGAGTGGCAGTGATCCCATATTGGGACACTGGCAGTTTTGTCGGCTGTGCAGACCAGGACCCCGACATAGCTGTCGCCTGCCGAGGTCACTCTGGGCGTTGAGGTGGACGCAGCGTGACAGAGGTGGCACCCAACGTGCGGGTCTCTGGCTGGACAACTGGCCAGGGAGTCCTTCGAAATGGTGTTTTGGTCCTTGTGACTTGTGCCAAGTTGGGATCCACCACCCCTGGGAACGACGTCGCTTTCTGCGCGGCGGCACGACTGGGGAGAGCTGGCAACCCTCCTGACGCCCCCTGTGAGGATCGGCTCCAGGCGGAGGACCTGCCTTGAAGATTTCTGTTGCCCAGACCAGGTTTTTAGGGGAATTGCCCGCTGCAGAGGGTCCCCGTTTTACCACCTGCTGCAGAAGGTGAGGTATTCCCTTTTTGTTCGCCCCCTGGGTCTTAGAGGAAAGGGGTCCACATTTGTGGTGGAACTCCCACTTTAATACCCAGGGATATTTCTCGCTGGACGGGAAAGGCCAAACTTGAGCGCCCATCCAGGTCCCTGGGCATTTAGATTCCCATTTTAAAGCCCAGGGATATTTTGTGGGGAATACTTTCTGGTTCCTTCTGGGACCCTTATTGTTTAGTTCTTCCTTTTACTTCAGGGTAGGGTGGACAACAGGTGTGGATTTTTGTTTTTGCTGGACAGGAAAGGCCGAGTGTGAGTGCCCATCCAGATGGGGTCTAGGCTGTCCACACCTCAGAAGGAGTTTTATGTCCAAGTTGTGGGTGCCCTTCAATCAGGGAATTTTAAGTTCTCAAAGGGACTTTTAAAGTCTTTCGTTCATTGGATTTTTGTCCCCAATGTCCCTATTATGAGTTTAATGGTTATGACGGGTTCTGCGTTTGGGACTAGGGGAACAATTTTATGTAAAAGATTTTGGGAACAGGTGAGGTGGAAGTTATATAATGTTTACTTAGAGGGAGATTTTTCAGTTGGGAAATATTTTTCTTTATTTTTCGTTATTTTCGATAACATTAATAACCTTGGGGAACAAGTTGGGGTCCCTGTTTCTTCCCTGTGTCCCTCACCCTCTATCCCTCAACCCTCTNTAATAACCTTGGGAACTAGTTGGGGTCCCTGTTTCTTCCCCGTGCCCCTCACCCTATATCCCTCAACCCTCTTTCCTAACGCAGGGAAGATCTGGAGGTGCAGACCGCCCATGCCATCCATGGTCGCCTCTGTACCCTTCCCGTGATGGTACTGGCCATACCGCCACGGGCCCTTTCCTAACCCTTTCTCACCTATCCTTCTGTCCCCAAGATGGCGTCGGCAACTTGGCCAGCCCCGTTATCTTACCCTCTCCTGCTCCAAGTTTATCTGCCCTTTCCCTGGCCATGTTAAATGGTGCCGACCTTGAGGCGGCAAGAGCCGACCTTGAGACAGTGGCCATTTCCCCTTGTTCCTTCTCCCTCTCCGTCCTTCCCCCCTCCTCTCCGTCGTGGGCGTCATCGCGTCGAGTTCCTCCCCTTTCCATCGGGAAATCCCTCCTTGTCTACCATTACTCCTCCTCTTCTGGCCGCTCCACCCCCGACTCCTCCCTCACTTCCGGTTCCCACGACACCGGGACTGGAAGTGGGTGGAACAGTGACCGGAAGGAAGCCATCTTGGCATCCTCTGCCGTTCAACATCTCACGGCTCCGGTACGCTGGGAGTCCTGTTCCTCCTTCCGCTGCTCTTCTCCCTCCTCGGAGGGAGAGAGCAGTAATGTTTCAGATCTCCACTCTGAAGGAGAAGAACGAGATACATTTCAGGACTGCCCTGTGTGCCAAAAATACCATCAATGGCACACAGAGCAGGTCCATCAAAACATCACAACAGAAGTAACACCCAACGTGCCCCAGCCTTCATCAACTGGGGCAAGGCCGAAACAATTAAACCACCACTGTGAAAGCAAAGAGACAAGGAAAAAAGCTGGAAACGATTCCGAATTCCACCACAGCCGCTGACCCGGACCTGACACGCCTCGTACACCAGATCACCCTACCATCCATCCCTTGAGGCTACCCCATGTTCCGGTTATCCCTGTCCTCCCTTCCCGAATCCTACCCTGTCCTCCCCTTCAGCAACCTTTAAGTCTTATGCTGCCTAGAAACATACACTGTCTCTAGGCTGTTATACCTCTTAACATTTTTCCCCTCTCCCACTATCCCTCGGACCTTCCCATATGAAATTTCCCCAATTATATCCTCATTTACTCCCTATTCTTATATTATTCCAAGATAAGTTTCATTTATTATCTTTAATATTTAAATATAAAAACTCCCTTATGTTTTATCCTTATGTGTTTTCCTTCCCCCATTTATCCGTTTTGGTTATCACATTTTCCTGCAGGGGGTCGCTGCCTGCGCCACCCCCCTGCCCATCTACCTCATTCCCACCTTTCCATCTCCCATCTCTTCCTTATATATTTATCTGATGTTTCTTACTTAAAAAAGAAAAAACTATGTTTTATGTCTATATGTAATTTTAAGTTATTCAAGAATATTTACTTTCCCCAGAAGTTTCTTATAACTACAGCTTGACAACCCCTTATAATTATGTACACATGTATTTAGATATTGTAAGTTCCTTTAAAATGTATATGAATGTTTAATTGTATTTACCTCTCTTCTATAATATGATCCCCAATAAGTTTCCTCACCTTTTACCCTATTATGTCCCTTAACCTTATTTCCCTAACCCCTGCAACAAGTTCCAGTTTATTCAGAAAATACCTTTTAATTTCAATTACTACCCCTTTTTATATCTTTTTCAAATATTCATATATTTTACATTTTAATTATTAAGAAATAATTTTTAAATTTTATTTGGTAAAAACAGGGGAGATGTTGCAGTGCATGGATCTAGTGGTAGACCTGATGACATTTCTGCATTGAAAAGGTTCTACCCCCAGCTGCCATTCACCTAAGCATCTCCACCACTTTCTGGAAAGCTCTATGCTCCTATGTTCCTTATTGGTTACAGTGATTATGTTTATTCATAAGTACTGTTAAATATTATCATTTACTCTGGAAAGTTCCTTTCAATTATGATTGTGATTGGTTTGTTTGAACATGTTCCTCCCATTATTATATCTGATTAGTTACCTGTCATCCCCTATCATTTTCCTATTGGTTTATCCCTTAGATCCACCCCTGAGTTCTGTCTGTATAAAAACCCCTGTCAGTTTCCTTTCTGTGCTCTTAATTGCTCCCCGCTTCAATGAACTGGAAAGTGTTGCAGCTGAGAGTCACTCTTTCTACTTTGTCTCCGCCGTTGTGACTACCACCTGAGGGGCTGAGCGGCAGTGATCCCATATTGGGACACTGGCAGTTTTGTTGGCTGTGCAGACCAGGACACCGACATAACTGTCACCTGCCGAGGTCAATCCGGGCGTTGAGGTGGACGCAGTGCAACAAAAATACTTGAATTTAGTCAATGCTATTGATCACGTATGAAGTAATTTCCATGATGCAGTTCTTCAGAAAAGGGATTGAAAACTAGGTTTGGCTCATCCTTGCAAAAACATGCTTCACAAAGATGACCAAATAACAATATTTCATCTTCTAAATCCTCTCTCTCCTCCACTCTTTTTTTTTTTTTTTTTTTTTTTGGGGGTGGGGATTGGAGGGAAGTGGATACATATGTAGAGCCTGTCTTTTTTGTGCTACAGATGCTTCTGAAAATGCGGAGTTTTCTTCATTTTCTTCCTTAATATAAGCTGACAACTGAGCAAAATGAAGAGGGGAATGGAGCCCTTCTGAGCGCTGGCAGCTGATAATTACCTTGTTCTGCACAGGGCTCTCCATAACCCCTGTATTGTGAGAAGTGTGCTTGATTACAGTGTGTAAGCCCAGCTTGGTGTGAGAGTTCTGCTTCATTAGGAAAATAGAGCTGCAGTGCTTTTGCTGATCTTATTTCCATCTCCATTTTTGCCCTAGCATGTAAAGTTAAACTATCTTTATGCTCAAGTAGCTGCCAATCTTTTATCCTTGCAGAGCTTTAGAGGTAAATGCATGGAGCCAAACAATTGGTAAAATACTTGTAAAACTGGGTAGGGTGAGGAGAGGATAACCTGGAGGACCAGTAGATCCTCTTCAGAAAAGAAAAAAATAATGTTGTGATAGGATTTCTCTGGGGAAATAATAGTGCTTATCATTTGAGTGGGTTTGTTTGTTCAATCCCTGGAGAAAAAAAAACCCAACCGAACAAAAACCCAGTGTATATCCCACAGGGAAAGAGGCATGATCTCCTTCTGGAATAAGCAGTGACTGAGTACAATGATGATGACCAGAGGCCTTTTAATTTAGAAAAATGGGTACACTGAACATTGTGGCTCAACAGCCTGGCTCCACTAGGTGCACAGAGAGGCATGGCACTCCAAAACACTCTGTTGAAGTAAGTAGGGATTTTGGGCCTGCAGGAGACTTAGCTGAAGGGATGGTTTTCACCACAGAGTGATATTTGCCAGGATACATGCTTTATTCCATCAGTGAGCAAATATTTAAATTATAATTGTGTGGATTTCTGATTTGTCATCATTTCAGAGCACATATAATGACATTTAACAGGTATCTTCTCTCAGCCCTGGCATTGTTCTTCAGTACTCAGCAGTGAGCGTGCAACCCTGGGAGGAAAGTAGAGACCTCATCCTGGATACAAAAATTACTCATGCAGTTTTAGACCTAACTGCAGGTTTGAAATTATTTATTCTTTCATGGAGTCAGTGTTCAATCCTTGATGAATTTGTGAGTGCAGCTGCACTGGCATCAAAGGGATGGTGCAAATTTAGGGATGATTAGGGTGTATGTTATACCTTGTGATAGAGCAAGAAGATCCATGAGCTAGGGCAGTCTGGGACTCGTGCACACTTAGTACAGTGCAGTCAGCAGCAACTAGCTTGGGGCAGAAGGCAGATAATATCCTCCTGAGATCATCTCACTCCCAGCAAATTCAAGCACAGATGGCAAGCGAGGGTGGGAAGTAGGAGAAGTGAGTATCTCCCTTCAGGTAATGTTGCTCTCATGCTCAGTTATAAGACATGTTGCTGCCATTTTTGGTGGCTGTGGAGTCCTCATGGGGTCAGGGCAGGGTACCAGCATGGCTGTCACAGATCCAGCTTGGCTGGCATGCTACTACTAGTGTAGAAATTGCATTAGCTTTTTAGATCTCATGCCTATGTTACACAGACTATGAAGCAAACTAGTTGTTCTGGTTTCCTCAGCCATGTGTGTCTTCAGCTGATATTCTAAATACTGCAGTTCACTTCACAGTGATTTTCTGGACGGTTTTAAACTTTGTAGGTATGAACACCTGGGGATTTTTGAGCATAATAATTTCCTCATTTATGTCACTAACTTTAAAAAAGCTCCTCACAGCTGTTTGCACAAAAGGAAAAAAAACGGACCTGACTGTCAGAAAACAGGGACCATTTATATGACCAGTTATTCCACTCTTAAGACTCCTTTGTAGTGATGGGACTGCTGTGAATTTGGCTAGTACTGTGCTGCAGCATATTAGGCATGATAGAAACAATTCAATGGGGCTTATTACTCTGCCAACCATCCATGTTCCTTCTCATTACCTGCACATTTATGGAGCAATTCTGGTCCTCCCCAGCCTGGTGCAATTCCCATGCCTGTATACTCAGTAGCTTCCTCTTTTTTATTGTACAGAAGAAGATTCATCACATCAAACCTGTTCATAAAGCTACTCTGAACTGCATAATTTTGCTTAAATGAAGTTACCAGAGAAGGAAAGAATGGTCCATGCTATTACAACAGAGTGAGGCAGTATTACTGCAAATTAGGTAAAACAAACAAAAAACTCTCATTACAAACAAACATCTAACCTACTTTTTAACATTGCTCCAAAGACAAATGAGTTTTATTTCCACCAGTGGCTAAGGTTTAAAATAAGATCTTTCCTATTATGCTGCTCATGACTTCCTTAGATCTTGTCTCAGTCATAGTGCATGGAATGGAGTATTACAGTGTTGGCTCCCAAGGGACGCTTGAGTCTTAGTTACCTTTTAAATTAACTAAACCTTTTGGAAAGATTAAACCATTCCTATGCTATTGTGTTTCATCTGGTCATTTTATTGTTTTAGTTATCATTTTATGTTTTACTACCTTTGATCAACATTTTCCCTGGATCAGAACAATCACGAAGACAGTTCACCACAATGAATTCTTCTCCTGTTTCTTGCCTTAGTACAGTCACTGGCCACGTTGTGAGCAGCACACATGTGGCTCCCAATGTGATGTCTTCTGCCTTATTGTCAAATGTGCTGTTTTCCTAGTGCTGAAGATATTTATAACGTAAGGGCTGCTAAAAATGTCTCAATCAAATCCTTGAAATATTTTAATCTCTTTCTATACAGTAAATGAAGTGCAGCCCTTGATTGTATAATATATTTTATTGGCCTCATGCTCTGGTTCTTAGGCAAGATTCACTGCTTTGAATCAAGATCAGGCAGGGAAGACATATAGGCTCAACTGGTTTTGTATGGCCATTTTGAGGATTTTCTGAAGCTGTGCCAAAGCCTGCCTGCCTCATTTATTCCTATACCATTCTGAGTTTTTCTGTGCCTGAAGCACAGTCTGCTTTCACTGTCCCCTTCCAACCTGTTATGCTATGATTCTATTGCACCTGAGGATCAGCGTGTCACCAGCAGGGCAAACTCTTGCCCCTTCCTTCATCCTCTTTCCCCTTGGACACACCATCCTCTACACAGTGGGCTGAATTTATCTAAGACTCATTTCTATGAAAGCAGATTCAGCCATTCTAGATTCTATTTGAATCTAGGATGGCTGAAACTTCTTTCATAGAAATCAGATGTTCCCTTTTTTTGCTTTCTTCAAAGGCCCTTTTTGAAGCCAGGGTTCAACAGCAAGACACTTGTGCACCTGCAAATCAGCTTCAGTACATGCTTTTCTATATCCTCCTGGGATGACAGTGCCTTGTGGAAGGAATTATCAAACTGTGAGAGAAAACTTTCTAAGAGCAGTGTGTTTCTCTGCTTCCAGCTGATAATATTGGGGGGTGCTAAACATGGCACCTGAGGACTATTTTCCTAGTGTAGGAACGAGTTAAAACCTGGTGTGCAGTTAAAGCTTCTGATAATTCAGCAATTACCTTCATTTGATAGGTAAAGCAATTATAGTGCTTAGGTAGGGAGTTATGTGAGACCCATGGCCACTGGATAGGATATCTAACAGTGGTTGTGCACCACAATCAGTATATCTCCATTGCAAGCTACAGAGACCCAGGATATTTGTAACTCTGCTAGTCTGGGTTTGGGAAATGGTCTGGTTGTGGTTAGGGAGGGGAATTTAGCCTGCCAAGAAACAGGGAAAGATTTACAATAAGGTTTAGGGGGTGAAGTTCATATTATGCAGGTAAAAATCAATGGTATCTCGATCATGTACAAATGAAATGAGAGAGTGTTGAATCAGACTTTTTTATTTTTAACCATGGGAAACAGACACTGGAATGTGTATGGGAAATGCAGCAGAATGTGCTATAGACCAGGAATCTGCAGAAAACCTGCTTTCATATTCTGAATAGACTGTTAAGGTAGGAGAATTAATAGCATTAGCAGCCTCTGACAAGATACACAGCTTTCAGATTTCCTAGGTGGGTGGGTGTAAAGCAAGGTGGGTGACGGCAGGATGATTTTCAGTTTTAAAGAAAGCACCCAGACCTCCAGCAACAGCTCAAAGAGCTTGCTACCAAGATGAACAACAGTGCTAGGGCTGGGGAGGAAGAATAGGGAAGGGAAGGGAAGGGAAGGGAAGGGAAGGGAAGGGAAGGGAAGGGAAGGAGGGAGGGAAGAAATATCCTGAAGATTACCATCAGTCTTTGTCTGAGATTACTGAAATACAAAAGTATGACTTGGTTGATTCAGATTCACTTGCTGTTGGGAGCCTCCTCCCTTGCCCTCCCTCACATCTGATCTCAGCCGTACGTTTGAGAGCATGTGTCAAGCACAAGGGGGAAAAGCTGCTGAATATTTTGGTCACAGTCTGTTTCTTTGTGAAAAGTACAAGATATTTTGAAACTGAAGCATGTCTCCTGGAAACACCTTTTCCCTTCCCTTTCCAAACCACATTTACATTTTCCCAACATTCATAATCTCAACTCAGGTCAATCTAATTTTAACCATAAAACTTACCCTACTTTATCTTTTTTCCTGCTGTTTGGTAAACTCCTTCCTTTACAAACACAATTCACATTACTGTAGCAATTATGGTCTTTTCATTTTCAGCATCAAAACCATGTAGTCAAATACTCTTTTTTTAAAGCTGCCACATGGTACGATATTGTGAACAAGAATATGTCATATTTAGTTACAGTCCTCCCTCTCAAAAAACATCAAATGCTAGTGGGTAAACATTTAAGGTATCAGAGTAAAGAAAACTGTCTTTCAAGAGCCCCTCTCCCTGCTGAGAGGGAGCCACTCCTTACATACCCCAGCCTGTGTTCCTGGCTAGCTTGGAGCACTGTTGCTGGGTGCATCCCCGTCCCTTCTGCAGATAACAGGCTGATGAAGGACCTAGTAAATGCAATTTGTTTTGGGATACCTTTTAATTTTTTTTTTCTTAGCCTGGCCACAGCACGCATGATGAATCTGTGCTGGCACATGTTCCTCTTGCTGCCACCCCCTCATTGTCTGTTCAATGTCCTTGTCTATTCCTGCCTTAAATTGGGCTGCAGCATCCCATGTGTAGCCTCTTCCTTCCTCAGATTTTGTGTGTCTGAAGTCACCAGGATGATGGGACTTTATTCCTGGCTAGGACTAGATTCACTGTTTCTGTAAAAGCGGGTCTTCTGACTCGTCCGGCTCTGGGTCTGTTTCCAAAGAATTTTGTCAGTCACTCTCCACAGCTGCAGCATTAAAGTAGGAAAGTGCCATTTTCCATGCATTCTTCCCTGGCTGCACTAGCTCATCTATATTTTAATCCCTGTTAAAATGGCTTTTTACCCCTAGGAGACTTCTTTAGAATGTCAGCCTGTGGTGGCTGGGGCCCCCAGACATGCTGCACAGAAATGCAATTATGCAATGGGGCTCTGTCCTTTCTGCCACTGGCAGCCTGGTGGAAACAGGCTTTTTGAGAGACCCTACAGATAAGTGAGTCAAATGTGAAATCTCAGTGACTGCAGGCACTATGGGCCAGGTTGCAATTCATCAGGAAAACAAGTTCTGGACAAATGCCTTGAGTTAAGTGATGTTCCTCATCCTCGCTTGTTTGTGTCAAAACCAGCAGAAGACTAGGAGTTGGTGGTTGCATTCCCATGGGCCTGGAGCTGGATGAAAATGTACAGTGATTGGTGCCAGGTGGGCTCCCTGCACTGTCAGGGATCACCAGGCACCCTGAAGGGGCCACGAGGAGCATCCAGGACTGCGTTGCAGCAGGGTGGGGGTAGCACCATGCCATTGGGAAGGTTCTTCATGTCACCATGGTGGTCACCCCAAGCTAGGCAGGGCACTCTCCCCAGGCTCTGACCTGAGGCGCCTGCAGAACTCCCTGCTGCTTTCACACCACTCACTGCCCAGGGAAGGCTGCACAGGAAGGCACTTCCTCTCCTGAGCTCTGCTGGGTATAAATAGCTTTTGAGGCAAGTGGAAAGGACTGCTGGCTTGCCAAGAGGCCAGAGCTGGTGGCACAAGAGGGCTGGCAGGGGTGGCAGCAGCAGGCTCCCCTCTGGGCTGTGTCTCTCAAAGCCTCCTCTGTCTCAGCTGGCTCCCTTTGAGCAGTTGCTAGGTAAAGGCAGGTGTGTCAGCTGAAGTAGTGGAAATTTCTATTCATCTTATAAATAGTTGAACAGCTCGACTTGGTGAAATGTGAAACGAGCAAACATCCCATCTTCTCCTGCAAGGGCAGATCGGGATTCAGTCTATAGTGCTGTCATGTCAACTGTGTCAGTGCTGCTTTCACAATGCCAAGGCCCTATAAGTTATTCATGTGAACACAGCAAACAAAGGTTTAGCTTAACCAAAGGATGAACATTCCTCCACCTGCAGCTTTCTCCACAGCTAGATGCAAAAAGTGCAGAGGTCACTTAATCTGTGACAGAAATAGACTGCACTGTCTTTGGGGCAGTATGCTTTGCAAGTTTAGAAATATGACTGCAGGCAGGTCTGAGGGCTTCTGGCACAGCATCTTTGGTAGCAAGAGAAAATGTCATTAAAATCCTCATGCAGCTTGGCTGGCTTGCTTGAAATTTGCTGGGCAAAATTATAAATTTCCCTTCTAATCATGTTTATACCCTAGGCTATTAGAAGGATTTTTCCTGCTGCTAAGCCCTCACGCTTCTTGTCGAACTACTCTGACCCTTGTTCTCTCGTGTATTAAGACAGATCCTCATCAGTGGTTAATACTCCTATGAGACTGCAGGAGCTTTTCAGGTCTTTCTTAGTGAGAGAAGGGTTTGTGCTCTTAAAAAGATGAGGCTTCATAGACTGAATTTGAACCTATGTGTCAGTTTGGCAATATATTAAATGGAGTTTATTGTAGTATTTCAGGTGCAGCCAATTTTAAAGAAAGGAGATATCTCTGTGATATTGCCTGGAAACAGGTGTCCAAGCAGGCGTTTATATAACCTCGAAGTATCTAGTCATCAACATCATCTAGTGGTCAAAGAAGAGGGCTGTGAGTAAAGGTAACATAGATCCTAGTTCTGCCACAGGCCCTTTTAGCTGGACTGACTTAGCCAATCCCTTCTGCATTTTAGATGATCAAATTGCCATGGGCACACTAAGAATAACATTCACAGAAAAGCATGGTATGCTCATCAGATGAAAAGAACAAGTTTTTGCTTTCTTTTGTTCCCATTCATTCCTGTTAACCAGGGGCTAGGATTATGCTGATCCATAGCTGATCTGGGCTCCCACCTCCACATGGAGGCAAAGACACTGCAGTGGCCCTGGGCAGCAGCTACTGCCAGTTACTGCAGTGACAGTGAGTGACATGGTCTGAAACTGGACCAGCACTGCATTTACATGTAAAACCAAACTTTCAGGTCACAGGCTTACTGGTGAATTATCATGCCCTGCTCTCATTTGCTCTTATTCTGCATAGCCGCTTCTGGAAAGGGGTGTCTTGTGGCAAGCCGAAGGAAGGTGCTGTGATGAGAAGCCAAAGGGGCTATGTGAATCAAACCCAAGCCATTTAAGACCATCTTATGCCTCTCCTGCATTTCTATTTTGTTATACTTGCATCCACAGAGAAGGAAAAATTCAGCTTTGTTAGGTTAGCTATTGCACTTAAACCCACGTTTTCCTGTAATCTGATTAAATTCAGGTAAAAGGAAATCAATCAAAATTAAGAAATATGACCATGCTCAGCACAAAGCTGGTGCTTTACCCCTTGGCGTGTGATGTAAGAAGCTGTAAGTGAGCCTTGCTACCTTCCTGGGAGATTGGTAAGTAAGCAGAGCAGTCATATTTAGCAGATGTAGGAACAAGAAAGCCTATAGCTAAAGCATGAAGGGGGAGGATAAACAATTTATAAGTACTTGTAAGTGATGATGGCACAGCTCAGAGTCGCTGTTCTAATTTACTGCTCTCTGCTTGTCTCCCCCGCAAGCCTCAGCCAGCAGATTGCAGGGCCACTGCGTTTTGAGCTCTGTGCAGTCTCAGACACATGCTGAGGGCTATGCTGTATGAACCACACTTTCATTTTTGAGAGCATACACGAATAGCCTCACTAAATTCAGTGTGATGCTTTGCATAAATACTAACTCTGTATGGCTTACATTGGATAGTGCTTACGAGGTGAGCCACTTAACCACAAAACTTAGCAAAGGCATAAAAATACAACCGCTTTTTATATAGAGCTACTGTAGATCACTGGCCTCAGAAGTCCTTGTTTTTAACATGATAAATGGCTGGCTCCCAAGTGTAGTCACTACGGTTGTGGAGGGTATTCTGATACAGAATGGTAAACAAGGTTTTATTTGATGTACAGTCTTGAAGTGAATCCACGCTTTTGAAACTCCCTACTCTATTGGTCTAACCAAGTACAGTGTTCTACATTGTGCAAATAATTACTGAGGTGGACTTTTCAAATGTAAATGTTAATGAGGTATTGCTTGAAAGTGTTGCATGGTCTCAATTAATTATATGCAGGAAGCCATTTCTTGGTAGGATTCCTCATCACCTCAATGGAAAGATAAAGATATTTTGAAGAACTGTGTGCAGATCAAAGGCACTCTTTGAACTGCACCTAAATATTGGTTAGGCCTGGGAAATGAATTGTTATGGGAGATGTATTTAACTGTGAGTGAATATATATATATCTTAGAGCAGGAGAAAGGAAATTGTAGTTTCCTTAGAACTTCAAAGGGAGGAAACTTTATAATGAAAAACTAATATATATCTTCACATAACACTTCAAGATTTTGTGTCTCCTGCCATTGTGTAATCTTGCATCAAAGGATACCTAGGTTACTATTTGAGGAAGCCATCAGCAAGGAGACCAGCACAAGCTGTGGAGGGAGTGAGAAACAGAGAGCTATCAAAAGGATTTGGAATTGATGAACAAGGGATTGAATAAATTATGTTTTCCCATATTAAACTTTTATATTTGAAGAACAGCTTTAAGAAGGTGTTTAGACACATCGTGTGACCTGGTTACTGTAAAAGAGTCCATAAATATTCATATATTATCAAAGTTATAGTTTCCACGATTTTATTGTCCTTTCACATTGTGTGGGATTTGTTTCCCACCAATATTTATCAAATGTCGTAGATTCAGTTACTTTCAAACAAATGTTGAGAGATACTTTTGATCACCAAATTTTAAATTAGGAAGATTTTTGATCTGGTAAAATTCCTAAAAATCTGAAAACTTTCTAAGAAATACATACATGCACTCAGCAGGCACCATGGAGGTGGTGAATGTGATCATCTCCAAGGGAGAAGAATGAGGTAGCCAAAGATGTGTATCACTTGTACAATAAAATTACAAGTACAGTTTAAGTTTTGAATATCCAGTGTCCACAATAAACCACTTTATGGCACAGATTATTCAAAAAAGATAATTAAAATAGTTTTGAATTCTGAATGAAAACTTCTGTGAGCCAGTGGGCAGTTTGAGTACAGAAAAAAGAGGTTATATTCATTTAAGGGATCATTTGCTAGGGATTGTTTGCCAAGTTTCATTGCTTGCCATCTTTATTTTGCATTTTACTCCAGCTCTTCCAATGGGTATTTATTTTGTTGGCCAAAGTCTGTAAAAGCAACTTAAGATGCATATAAGTACCCAGAAATCACTTAGCTGATAATTTACTAAAGTGATTTTAGGGCTGCTTGAAGTTGTGTTCATAAAAACCGAAGTCAACATACATAACACAGCAGATCTTTTTATTCTGCTGTTCACTTAATTCAAACAAACAGAAAAACCTTATGCAGAGGTGTGTGAGACAATGCTCCCCTTCCTACAGAAGCTATTTTGTACATAGAAATACTGATTTCTCTTATACCACTGAGGCCAAGTTGGTAAGCAGCAGTAGTACTGAAACCTGTTTTCCTATGGAATTTTTGTTAAAGTTGAGGTCATAGTAAGCATCTGTTACGACAAATGAAGTATGAACTCTCATTTTAATATTTCCCTCAGTGAGGCTGTCACTGAGTTTCTCAGCCTTCAATTTCTTTCTGAGAATTTAATTCGCTTGGGATATTTTACCATACAACAAAGTTGGTAGAAAATCAGCAGTAGATTCAGAAATTATTAAAGGAACTAACTGATAGACATTGCCATCATATGATCCTTATTTATTTCAGCAACCAGACAGCAACAGAAAACAAACAAAATACATTTTGGAATATTCTCGTTCTAGGTTTCTTCCTGGTGTCTGCAACAAAATTATGCCTCCCAAAACTTCAGAGACCACTTGCAAAAATTGACTAAATAGTTAAGCCTGCTTAGTAAAACTGTTACAGGTACTGGCATGCAAATGCTGCTTTGAAGAAAGATAAAAAAATGCTTGATTGTCTTTACCAGACAGAGCAGTAGAAAGCCAGGCCAGCCCACCAAAGAAGGCTGCTATGTTGAAGGCACTGACAGTATGATTGCTAAACTCTAACTTACCTGTAGTAAGTTGTGCTATAAATAAGAATTGTATTCTTATTGGTGGTCCTGTGATATGTCTTCTGCATATTGCCTTTTCCAGCAGTAAGTGGGACATTTTTAACTTAGAGAGACTAAAGTTAACACTGGTTTCTTGTTACCAGACAAGGAAGAGAGGTACACACTTGTCATTATCAGTACCTTATCATTCACCACTGGGAACATGATGTGGCACCCACCAAGTCCGTGTGGAATGCAGTAAATATTTTGGCACCATACACGTTCAGGTTCCTACAAAGAACTTAAAAAACAGATGGGATGGATTCCTGAAAATGTGTATATGCCATTCAGCTATTTTGCTGTAAAGAGAGTTCAGTGGTTCACGAGAGATTTGCTATTTAAAGCCTTTTTTCTTCTCCCTTCTGTACCCATGGTGTTACACAGTAAGCCAATATGGCCCAAAGTCGCAGAACAGAAGAAAAGGGACTCCATCTGCAGTAGGTAGCAAACTCTGTCTCTGTCAGAAGCGTGTTGTAGCAGCCTAACAGGCACTCAATCATGTGTAGTTAGCTCCCTACCTGCAAATCTGTTTTAAAATATCCTAACTGTAACACTACAAAGCTTTAGAGCAAGTCAGTTTGATTCTGCCTTCCTTGACTCCATATGAATCTGTGGAAAGCATCTGTTTAAAACACTGCTGTCTTGAGGGCTTTTTTTTGTGCACAAACCCCATCTGCTCACAGAAGAGTCTGTGATGTCCCCTCAACAGGATTTTATATTTCTGCCTAGTCTGTAAGACATTCCTCTTCTGAGGATCTGAGCTGAGTCAGAGGTCCATTGAGATTTATGGCTTAGCATGGACACAGGAAAGACAGAGAAAGGGGATATTGTGTCCTGCTGTACTACTGCTTTCAGACTAGCCAGATCATTTCTGGAAACTGGGACAAGCCAGGCCAGGCATTAATAAAGCTCAGAGCTGTATCACATCCTTATGGAGCCCCTAGTTCTGCTGCTGAGCAGCTGCAAGGGGAGCCAGATCAAAGGCAATGAACATTTGTGTGCTACAAGGAGGAAGGCAAGCCGCACTCCACCGAGACACAGCTGTCCGTGCTAAAGAGGATTGCAGTTTTGAGGAGGCTATTTCCTTTGAATTGCTTAGGTCCTGACATTATTGTTCCAAAGGTTTAGAGGATGCCTTGTATGTCTTTAAATACGAGAGGCCAGCTCTGTGATGCTCTGAAGGAGAAGGAGGTGAAGCACTCAATCCTTTTGACTGAAAAAATTTTAAGTGCTCACTGGCAATAAAAAAGGGCCATGGAAACGGCTGTTTACTTTGGCACCAAACAGAAATGGTATTGATGTAAAGAGAATGGACTTTTCTCAAAATTTTTTTCTTCCCTGATTGCATGAAAATTATATGGCTGAAGGCTATATGCTAAAAACACCTACTGTATTTTAAAACATGCCCAGCCCTACAGGATTTGCTTACATTTGAAGCAAGATATAACTCAACGTGAGTCCTATCAAAGGATGGCCAAAGATATCACTAAGTGAACTGAGTATGTTGCTTTTGACTAGTATATGTTCAAGTCAGCTAGTCATAGGTGTCAATCTAGTTCTCAAGATGTCTTGGGGTATGGTTGAGATATACCATGTACTGTATTTTATTGGTGGTCCAGTCTGAGGTGAAAATCTGTATATTTGACATTCAGAATAGCAGCCATTCTCTTACCATCATAACTCTTACAACATGGGGCTGGGTCAGATGACTCTCCAGACAATGTAAAGACAGCAGTTTGGGAATAACATTGAGGACTTTATGCACAGAATTCTGGTGCTTGGTGAAAACAGAATTACTCCCTTTAGTTTTATGACATCTTCCATGCTGAATCGTTAAGAATGAAAAAACAGTGCCACAAGGTCAGTTCCTGATATAATTATTTAAGAGTATGTGTATCTTGTGAGTTATGTTCTTTCTCTTGTATCAGATCTTGTTTTTTTCAGCAGTTGCACGCTGAACACTCTTATGCCTGGTGAACTGTGTGCCTGGGCTATCTTTCTTGTGGCAAACATTCAAAGCATAAAAAAATTACCAGTGCTTCTGGTAGGCTAATGAAATTAATGCTGATCCTTGACATCTTTATTGATTTTGACTTACCACTTCACTAATCATTTTACAGAAGAGTGTGAGCAACAAAAATAGCATATACATTTGCTAAAATATCCTGCTTTATATAGTAGATATGGAATGTTGCATGAAAAAATAAGCTAAGCTGGGGTTGTACGTCCACCTACTATTTTTAAGGAATAGAGTGAAACTCAAGAGTAAACTGATGAGTGAAGATCACTCAACCACATGTCAAAACTTGATTACTCCTATTAACAGTAATTATTATTTTTTTTCCATGCCAGAATTGACACAATTGATAAAACCTTTTTATCTTTGTAATGAGATCATTTGCAATAGGAAAAATTACTAAATAATAAATAGATGACTAGAAATAGCATTTTCTCCATTCTTGCTCCATGTATTTCTCTATATGATGTTAGCAAACTCTAACTCCTCTGTTGATGATAACAAAGAGAGAATAAAGAATAAAATAAAAGAATAAAATAAAAATAACAAACAAAGTATGTATTCTGGCATTAGATTTCCTTCCTGTTATTTACCTAAATGTTTCTCCCCTCTCTTTTACAGGTACATACAATGAACCCTTAAAAATCTGGAGCTGCCTTCAAAATTGCTATCGTCATCCAGATCAATTTGGAACAAAGTCCTGTCTCCCAATCTATTCTAATTTCAATGTACACACTCTGCTGGCTGGCTGCCAGCATGGAGCTCAGGAAATGATAAACACCCATTTAGTCACAGACGCACAGATTTCCCTGGGATGGTGGGCTGGGACTGCTTTAATATTCCCAAAGTTGCTGCATGTTTACACACTCACTAACGTCACTTAGTGTGATATTTAGAAGCTGGGTGTAGCAATGACACATGGGGGGAAAGGACAGAAGCTGCACATGCTTTTTAAAAGGGCTGAAGCTTGGAGTCTTGTTTGCCTGCCCTGAGCTGATAGCCTTCCACCTCAAATAACTGTATGTAATATGAATAGAAAATTAGGTTGGACTAATCTAATTTGAAACAAGCTGGCCACAGCCAGCTTCTGTGAATCTCAAAGGTCTTATGAACTGTTTATGATAAGTATTTGACATTTCTACTGGGTACTAAATGTAGGTCTCAGTTGCTATAAAGTGCAGCGCACTGTGGAAGGAAAATGGGCTGTATGCATTGACTTCTATGCTTATTGGTTTGGTGGCTTGTTGGTCTTTTTTCCCTGAATTGCTACAGAGATGCGGTTTTCTTTGTGCAGCTGGGATATTTCCAGAAAAGGGATGAATTAATAGCTTTGGATGACTTTTCCATGTAATTAATTTTTATACCCTTCTCCCCAATTATTTGAGGACTGGATCTTTTGCAAAGGCTGAATGTAATGTCAGGGTAAGTACTTTCCAAAGTGATTTGAATTTTTTTTGGTGCGTCACTTGCTGGTATGTTAGGTAAACATCAGCTTTAACAAACCCTGAATAAAAGCTGGAAGTCTGCAATACAGGCAACCCTAAAAAATGGAATAAGGTTAAGAGAGAAGCTCAGATTTTTCATTTACATTAGCAAGTCATTGAAAGAATAAAATACTTGGTTAAAGATAATTATGAATATTTAACTAACACTGTAGGCAAAAAAGGTCTCTGGAAGAAACTCAGAGCCTGCTAATGTATCTGTTACGCAATGAAAATGTTAAAAACACATTCCTGTTTTCACCAGCAGTAAATAAAAACGTATGTTTTGACTATATGGACAATATATGGACTGGATTCTTTGCTGTTCTGAGTTTCTTCGTCATGAGTGGACATTACAAAGGAGTGTGTCATGACCCTTACTTCAGTTTCTGAGTGGGGGCCTCAGTGATGCAGAGAGTGGAAAGATGTGGAACCATTGTCTCAGAGACACAATTAAAATAAGGGACACAAGGGCACAGCTTGCTCTGTGTCAATGCTGGCTGGATGAAGAGATTGGTGGTGGGGCTCATTACAGTTAGAGGTCTACAATGCAATGTCTACAGGTGAGCAGGTTTGTCTTAAGTTTTATTTTAGACAATATGACCTGAATCACTCCTAAAGTGTCTTTATCTGTTTAAGGGAGTCCAGGAACAGTTCATGCATACACGCCTACATGATAGACATATAAAGACAATGAAATGAATCCTATGTCTGTTTCCTGTTATAAAAGGCAACTACCTTAAAAATTCTTGATTTGTTACCTAAATTGTTTAACTAGACATTTTTACAAGAGGATACGGAAGTTTCCATTTCAAACGCCTAACAAGGTATTGCTGAAGTGAGTTGCTTTTTGAAAAGTTAACATTTAATAAAATCATTACTCTGATCATAATGTGCCAGTAGAACAGTTTGGACTCAAAACAAGTTCCTAATATTTTAAACAATGGATATAGGCTTCAGAAACATTCTTAAGGTAACTGACTTGGGAATACAAAAAAAAAAAAATACATAGACACACTAAAGTAAAGAAGAAATCCCTTCTAAGTGTCCTTTTTCATGTTTCTGTTGAAGTAAGAAGTGTTTTCAAGTATAGAATTGCTAAGGATGTGACTTGTTTAAGAACCTTACTTGATAATTAGTACTAACGAGTTTTAAATTTATATCTCACTTTGTTCTGTGCAGGCATATAATGTTCTTTCAGTATCTCATAGACTAATTTAGAACAAACCTAGTTAGAAACATTTGTTTAGCTTGGCCATCCTTATCTCCAGCTCCATCTTTCTCTAACAATCTACAAGAGTTACTACTTTCAATCATCAGAATTCACTTGCCACACATGAAATCTATTTTATATGCCACCTTTTCACTTCTGTGCAATTCAAAGCATGTGGATGGACCTGAGCTTGAAGAGTGCTGAGTAGCTGCATGACCACAGCCATTCTACAGCACATGGGATGGTGTTGTCAAATCTCAGTGACACTTGGGCGCTACTTCAACCTGGACCTTGGCCTAGGCCCAAATATGTTTGGTGTAAATAATTGCTCATTAAGTTCTACTGTAAAAATTAATTTGCACTATTAATGACAGAAACAAATGGTAATTTGCTTTGTAGGTGTCTGTACTCCTTAATAAATTAATCTCCAAAATATTGTGCTACACTATATTTTCTGGTTATATCACATGCCAATTCTTTTTCTTCTTACAATGGATGATCACAAGGGCACAGAATATTGACAAATATTACCATTAGAGAATAACAGAAGGAAGAGAAGTTGTTCTTATCTCAGAGAAAAGGAAATATATTTTGGGAATGAAGTAGCCAAGATACAATAAGTTAGGTTTAACCCTCACATATATCTATACAAGGATGTTTGTGCTTCCCAAGTATTGGTCTGTGAGTCATTGCAGCCTTTCTGTAGTAATATGGTTAAATTCCAAGGTTATCTTATTTTTTTCTTCCTCTTCAATATAGACATGAAGATTTCCTTGAATGTTATGTTCTCCAAGGTCAGCAAAACATTGTTTTCTTTCTGTGATCTGGGAAGGAAAACATTTCTGGCCCTTAAAAATATGTATTGTCTACTTAATGGATTTGCAAAAGAAGCCTAGTGAAATCTGTGTGGACTAGAAGAGTTGCTTTGCATCAAAGCTATTTAAAACAATCCAAGTTAATAACAACAACTTTTTTTTTAGATGCACAGGAGTGCATGTGAATAGAAAGAACTATTCAATACAGGCACTTACAGGAAGATTACTTCAATTTATACATTGATCACTGGTGGAGATAACACATGCATAGCTGTCCGGGCCTAATGTCTTTTGTGTACATCTCCATCCTGGCATGAATTAAACCACACCATGTTTTGCTGTTCCCTGTTCATTCTGCTGAGAGGGAGCCCAGGGGATTTCTGGCTGAATTGAACAAATATATAAAGTACTAATTCCAATTTACAATGGGAGTGGCAGTCTGTTTGCTTACTAAATTTCAGGATAAGTTTTCCATAGACATTTCATTTGCTGACAGTAAATTTCAAATCTGCTTGCAGGAGGGGTATTGTAATCCTGCATAGTAAATATGCTTGTAGACATTCCCTTAAAAATTGCATGCATCTGGTGTTTTGGAGATGTGAGCAAAACTCTGCTAACTCTATGCACCAATAGTAAATAACTTTCCTGAGGTATCTGGTTGTTTCCTAGATATGCATTAAAGAAACAAAGTCTAATACTTTCCCTCAATTACTTCTGGGTTCGTAATTAAATCCATATGAGAAGAACTGTTTGTTGGATTGGGGTGAATAAAGTGCTAATAAAAACAACTCTAATTTCCTGGCCAGTCACTGTTTTCCTTCCCTTGTGCACCAGTGGCTATTCCAGGGATCACTGCCAGATCTGCAGCCATGTCCCCTGGGCTTTGGTCTTGACACATCTTTCAAAAGAAACGGGACAGAGGATGTGGACAAGCAAATCAGTTACACAGAACCAAGCAAAGTTTCAGGAGCACCACCATTCCCCTGTAGGTCTTGCTTCTTGGAACCTTGCTTTTACTGTATACCAGGGAATAAGGACATGGTGAGGTAGAGCTTGATTCCCACCCTTACTTATTTTGGGAACTCTCTGACTAAACCCTGAGCTTGATTAAAATGCAAATTCTGCTGAATACGACTTTAAAGTTATCTTAAACATTTCTATTGCCTTAACGAAGTTGAAACCAAGCCTGTAGATTGGCATCTCAAAGGAAAATGTGGGCACTACAATAAAAATGATGTGGGTGAATCAGTAGGTGTCAGATTGCTGAGTCCATAATGAATAATTATCTCAGCATAATTATTCTATGTGCTGTTTTTCAGGCAAGATGTAAAATTGAGGTCCTTTTGTTTCTTGGTAATTAAAACCACATCTCTTATGTGATTGTACCTTACAAAAGAGTCTCTCTTTTGGAGAATATGGTCTGCTAATAGTATCCGAGTCTAGATAAGGAACTATTATACTGCTTATTAGAATTGTCTGTCCTATATAATTTTTTCTTCCAGTATCTCTGTTACTAATTTTTGAATTTTCATTTCAGTTTATACATGTATTTTGCAGAAGAAACTTATATGTTGTACATTCTTTGATACATTTTTAAAATTTTGGGTATATGAACAGGGTTTTGATACTGCTCCTGGACCAGATTTGATATAATTTTGGGTTCAAAAATCAACTGCTGGATTTCAAAAGCAACTGGATGTATTCATGGGATAAAAATACCTGAAAAGTGTTAAACACAAAGACACAACTTCTGTTTCAGGAAATCCTTGAGTTGTAAACTGGTAAAAAATGGGAGAATATTCTTAAGGTGGAGTCCTGAATGTTCCCTCTATTCTTAAATTTTTCCCTCAGTATCTGTTGTTGACCACTATCAGAACAATAACTGGGGCTATACATACTTTTTATTTTCTGCAGAATGGCCATGCTTAGTTTTCTATGTACTATACTGTAACCACTCAAAAGAAATGTCCCACCATTAGGATTTCTCAACAAGGCAAGAATTCAAACCTGTTTTTCTAAAAGGTATTGAAAATTTAAGATTATTTTCTCTTGAAGCAATGTTACTTGGGATATATTTTTCTAGAGAAATATTCCTGTTCTATTTAATACCAAAATGGGCATCTTATCAAAGTGTCTTACACTTTCTGTAAGTTATGGTGGTTTTTTGGACATTATTACTTGGCCTGCTCTTGGAGCTATTATGGGAAATTGGATGCAGAATAATAGTTTCTCATGTTCCATCCAGCTTCTTCAGCATATCCTCTTTTGCATTTGCTACGTGCCAATGCAATTACTTTGAGTGGAAGAATCACAAAAAACCAAATTTAGATGAGACATAGCTAAAAGCATTTTCATGCATCTATCCTAGAGATAACAGTTAAAGGATACTTTTGTGAAGAGCAGTAAATCTGTCTAATTAAAACTGGATTACTGACCTGCTGCTCAGAATCAGATTAAAGAATTGCCTTAGTGCACAGTGAAAAATTGGGATTTTTCTAAAACTTTTCCAGTCATTATTTAGTGATTGTAACCAGTAAGGGCTGCTTTTGGCTTTACCTTTGCCCACAGATTACGCCTATGCTGCCTGTCAAAGTGTGACTTGAGATGAATATTTCTTTTTCTCTAGTAAAATTGGAGGAAAAAGGGATAGCAGACATGAAGCATCCAACTCTGAAGGCAGACACAAAAACTAAGAAGTTGGAGATGAAGTCTATCTGATATCTTTCTATCTTCAAACTTGGACGTGATAGGAGAGTGTCCCTTTTGCGAAACAACAGTAGGAGGAAGACAGCAAATAAAATGTGAAGAAGATGGCTTGGCCATTGTAAAGGCAACCAGGAGATGAGAAGAAAACCACTAATTACTCCATGACTGGTATTTGGAGAAAGAAAATACTCATGCTTGTGTAATGCAAATGTCAGAATCTCAGGTGAAATGATGGCAATGTACTGCATTTTCTTTGTGACAGTACATGGTGAGGTGGTTTTAAACAAAGCAACAGTTATTTATCCTGGCTGAAATTAGACTGATCAATGGTGAATACAATTTTGAGCTTATCAAGGAGTCATCAAGGTAGCTGTGTCTGGTTAGGTTATGATTAAGAAGGAAACCAGAGGCACTGGAACTAATGTTACAGCCTCTGGAGAAAACCAGAATATGTATATCTGGGTCTTGAACCTGTTTGAACCATATTTCAGGAAGTGAATAATAAAAAGAGAAATTTATTATATATAATATAAACTTTACTATATTTCCATGTGTCTCCTGGGCTGCGTGTGGAATTGGGGAATCAGCTCTGCCAGTCAGTTGTGGTCTGTGGGACTCAGGTGCACCCTGTGCTGATCTAACTGTGAGACCTGTGCTTGCCATGAGGCATTATCAAAATAAAGAGATATGCCATGTGCTTGGAGAGGTACAGAATAAGGCAGTTCTCAAGCAGGAGGCCGAGGTATTTTTCTCTCCTGTGTTTGCCAAGTGCATTTACACATGGAGTACTTGGCTGCCACTTGTGCAGACTTCCCTTGGAAACATTTTTCATCTGTCATGCTCACATGCAAAATAACCCCTGGAGATTCCACCCCCATCCCTGAAATGGAACCTCTCTTTGTCTCTTACAGCTTTCGGCAAGACTTTTATTAAAGAGGCAGAGAGGAGAGGAAAAAATGCAGACAAAGTGCTTTCTAGCGTTTCAGATTCAAGAGCTGTAGCCAACAAGATCACAAATACCTGGAATGGCAAAGAGAAAGGGATTCAGTTTCAGCTTGACTCCTTATTTCCACTAGCAATCCTCCCTTTATCTGCAGCACTGTAAGCTCCATCAACTGCTTCATCCAGGCCTACTAGGAATTGAGTCTCTTTGTATGTGGAGAACTGTGAAATAAAGTGGAGCTAGGAATCCTTGACACTGCTTTCTCCGATACTTAGAACTGCATGTGAAATACCAGCCACCTTCTTCACAAAAGTAGCAGAAAATACTTTCCATTATGATTTGTAACACCATTTCTTCTTATAATACATCCCTCACATCAACAGCAAAATGCAAAAAAAATCACTGAAAAAATATATGAGAGGATGGGCATCCTAAGCCTGATCAGTGATGATGCAGGGGTGATACATGTCTCTCTTATGTCTTCTTTTTTCAAAACTGTAATTGTTTTGTAAACAGACCACTCTCTTATATAATGATTGTGATTTTCAGAAGACAATCTTTGGACAGGACTTTATAATTTCTACAAGATATTTACTGAATAGACATTAGGATAACTAGATCATTTGAACAAATGGGATCTTCAATAGAATTTCCTTGATTTAAATTTCTACTTCACATATTATGTAAAAGGAAGCTGCATATTCAGAAAATTGAGTGGCAAGGTCTGCTTAAAAGCCTGGATGTTGTGCCTATCACTGACAGTGAAAGTCTGAAATTTCTGTTGTAATTTAGTTATATTTTGGTCATAGGGGCATTTAAAATTGCCTTTAAGTATATTGGAAATAAGTATAGCTCTTATTTGTATAGCTCTTATTTTTCAGAAGGATTTTTTTGCTTCTTCTGTCTACTTTTCTCCCCCAGCTCTATACAAGCCATATATCTCAAGGCACTGGAAACAATTAGCACATTTTCCATGAAGAAGTATTGAACTTCTGCCCATTAACTGGACTCCTTCAGCTCTCCTGCCTGACACCACACAGTGTGCCAGGCTGTGGCTGGACTGACAAGACTTTGCTGTGTCTCATTATAATAAAAAGCACAATCAGCTAGTGCAGTGAAAAAAAAACCAGGTTTATAAGGGATAAAGAAAACAAGTTATTCAGAGGGAAATGATCCATAAATGCTTGTGATTGAAGTCTTTAAGAATTACTTGTAGGAGAAGAATAGAATTGCATAACAAATTTAACTCCCTGTTTTTTTTCTCAGAATATGAGTGAAATGGGACAAAACTATCCTGTGAGCCAAAACACACAAATGCTGATCACGCTCTTCAGTAGGTGTCTTAAATGTGTTTTTACTGAATTGAATGCTACCACCAATTCATTCTGTAATGGAAGAATAAGAAGGTGGTAACCTTGTGGAAGTATCCTTTTTTCAGAGAAGACAGAAGACAGAATGAATTTGAAAAATTCTTATGAGACCTCTCCCCTCACCAGTCCAAAAACTGAATACAAATCTAATGATATTGTTTGAAGACTGAAAAAAGTACAGGCACAAGAAAGTACTCTCAGCTTACCAGAATCAGGCCTGTTGCAGAGACCATCATTTTGTCCTTCTCCACATCCCTTTTCAATATATTTTGGTATTTGCTGTATGCTGTTATCCAGCATCCATGCTTCACCACAGGGGTGTCTGCAGTTCCGTTTTGGCTGAGGAATCCATGATTTGCAGGGATAAGAGACAAAAGGATAGCAGAAAATGGCAAAAAGACAAGATAAATGTCGTGGTGCCCTCTGATCTCCATGGTCTCCTGTCTGCCAGCAGTAACCCCATGCAGAGTGCAGATGCACACACATGAATACACACTGCCAGTCTCCCTCTTCTTCCCTGTAGTTGGCTTTGCCATGCCACCTGTCTTCATACCACAGGAAGATATTCCTTATTCCTAGGCTTGCTGGAATGAGGGTGTTGAAATCCGGTTTAAACCCAGAAGAGCAAAGAAAACTAGGTCTCTGTGCATAAACTGGAAAGAATTTAGAAGGTTCAAAATATTCCCAAAAACGAGATTGAAACCAAACGAGATTAAATGTTGGTGCCAAAAAATGTGTGTATTTTATTTAATAGTAGAAGAGATAAGGAGAAAGGAAGAAAGGAAGGAAGAAAGGGAGAAAGGAAGAAAGGAAGAAAGGATGGAAGGAAAGGAAAAACGGAAGAAAGGAAGAAACAAATGTATGTAGCAGGTGGGGGAGACAGGGAGAGGTGACAGGGGTTAGGTGGAAGCCTATCACCCATCCGAGGGTCCCAATGACATCCCCTCCATCTGGTCTTCTTGGTGCTGAGGGTCCCCCTCTGCCACACCACGCCACAGAGTACAGAATCCAGTGGATTAATGCACACTTCGGGCCTGGTGGGAACACCCACATGTTTCCCTTGCAGGGGCCAGTTTGACACCGTCCTTTGCAACACCGAGGGTCTGTTGCATCAGCTCTGGTGCAAGATCTGGGGACCCCTTTGCTGAGAGGCCCTTTGATGGCCATGTCACCCCCTTCTGCTGCAGATAAGCGTTTCCCTCCCGGGCTGAGGGCCCCTCAGCTGGGCTGGTCTGCACATCGGAGGATGGGCGGTCACTGCGCCTCTCACCAGAGGCTTTTCCAACACACACCCAAAGCCTCTCTCCCCCCACCCTTTGGTGCAGGGTCTGTGCAAGCCTGGCAGCTGATAGCCCTGGGGCTGTGGTCTCCACCTTGGAGGTGTTAAGCTTGTGCTTTGTGAATGTCCCCAGCCCTGAGCTGTTACTTTATCTTATCTTCACCAGCGAGCAGTCCAGGGCCTCTCACAGCCTCATTCAGGGTGAGGTAGTCTTTCTTCTCTGCAGCTTTTGTAATACAGTGTTAAAAGTCCTTCATGAAAACATTTAAGTCATAAACTATAATATTTAAGTCTCTGACAGAGGGGGATGAGGGATGGAAAAGGAGGCTGCTGTCAGGTCTGTCAGGTGATTCCGCAACTTCCCCACGATGACTATCTCTCACTGTGCCCACCCCAGGTCCGGGGAGAATGTTGGTCACAGACTAATACGGGCACTTGCACATTGTGTGTCTGATGGACAAACTGCTGGGGTAATTGCCTATCCACATACTGTATACACAGTGAATGATAGATTTCCAATGAGCAATCAAGATTCTGGACAGAGAAGGATTAGAGACAGAAATTCATATATATTTGTACATACAGTTAGAGATATAAAAGGTTGATGTCTTGTTGTTCTGGGTGCCAGAATAGCTTATTGTGGTTGCAGGTCTGAGGTTATATCATATTTATATTCTAATATCCTGGTTTTGATGTCTAATAACATTCAGAAACTTTTCTCTGGTCCAGAAGTGGTTCCTGTCCACACATAATTTTTTTTGTAAAATTTGAAAAAGAATGGTTCTTGGAGTTTTTTTCCCTCCCCAAAAATTATTCAGGTCTGATCATGGGCTGCTGAAAAAAGGATTTGATTCAGACTAAATCCACCTGCTTTCTGTCAAGGCATGCCCACGGAGAGGCATCAGCAACTCTTCTGTTAAAACAGGATCCAACCTATATCAGGACTTCATTTCTGTACAGCAACAGAGTGTAGGACAAAAAATGTCTCTGCCAGAGAAAGTGAAAGAAGTGAGGTCAGTATGAGAAAAAAACAAGGAATGTGGGCGAAGAAGGAAGGTGTGGTGTGCTGTATCTAGGAATTCTGAGAAAGATAGTGAGGGAGGACCAAGGGGTGAGTTATGCATACCTCTGATCAAAAAGGCATTACTATGTTTTAGTTGCTTCTCATTTTTCTCAGCATCTTCTGGCAGTTGCTTTGCCTTCTGGGAAGGCCCATGGCCCTATTTTATTTCTGTGAATGTTTTCTGTCAGCTTATGGTGAATGATTCTTGCACTCATTGGCTGAGTTCCTTGTAGTGTATCTCCAAGGGCTGCATGGGTGTCACGCAGTCGAGTATTTTCTCTAGGTTACCAGCATCTCCCTCACTGACTCAGGGAACAGGGCTTTTGTTTAACTGCTGTCTCTCTCTGTGCGGTGCTACTTGGAATGTAACTGCAAATTTGTGTCTACTCTTTTTTTTTTTTTTTTTTTAAACTGAAAAAGGGGCAGATAATGATCCATGATGCTACACAATCTTCGATAAGTACAGACAAGGCTGAGACATTTCACTACTTTTTTGCAAGTACTCCGTGTGTGCCATTTCCTGTTAGTGTCCTTGTTCTTAACCTAATGTTGCACTCACTGTTTCGCAGTGTGAATATTCTAACTCCTGCACTGCCCAGGGCATTCCTTCTGCTGCTGTCTCAAGTTTGCTTATGGTTTTAATGGCTCAGGTTAAACCCTTTCTGAACATTTTCTCACTTGTATGAATGTGTTTTTCACTGTGTATGAGCATTGTGTCATTGCTGAAATGACACAATCTTTTCCTAAAATGTGTTTTTATTCCCTATTATCAGCTTGGTGTGGCCACACAAACCATGCACATTCTGTCCTTATTATCTGACTAATCTCAACACCTCTATCAATTCACTCTAGTCCAAAGGTTAGACAAACCCTACAGCTGACATTTGCAGCCTCACATTTGGAATCAGGACCATGAGACCATCTTTGCTTGAGCTTCTAACCACCACCTGCAGATAATTTTTTCATTTCTTTGGCAACTTAATTATGCATTGTAATTGATTTTGAGACTATGAAGAAGAGACATCATTGTGAAATGTGATATTACAGATTATATACTTATCTAATTTTTAAGTCCTACATTAAATTATTGTTTTTGATGAAAGGACAAGAAAGTTCTTTCTGACTTAGGAAGCTATTGCCAAAGTCTTAATAAGTTATTTGATTTTTTTTTTTTTTGTTAGTCAATACTGCAGTCTGAGGATATGAAATCACTTTCCCCCTNCCTTCAAAAAGAGATGAAACAGTGGAAACTGGAACCTGTGGATACTCCAAACATTTGCAAATGAACACGTGAAAAACAAGGAGCACCACCTAACAGTCTTTTTAGATTGCTTTTATCCAGGTGTTCTCATCTAAAGGGTTGTAAGACTGTGAACCGTCCCAGCCAGCACTGGTATGTGAAAGCTGGTGCTGCTTGACCTACCCTGACCTCCTTCTATGGCAAGATGACCCGTTTAGTGGATGAGGGGAAGACTGTGGATGTTGTCTACTTAGATTTTAGTAGTCTTTGACACTGTCTTCCACATCATTCTCAAGCAGAAATTAGCTGCTTATGACATGGATAGGTGTGGTCGTTCCTGGGTGAAAAACTGGCTGGATATCTCAGCCCTGAGAGTAGTGGTAAATGGAGTTAAATACAATTGGTGACCAGTCACTAATGGTGTTCCCAAAGGCTCCAAAAGTAATGGGGCCAGTCCTGTATAATATCTTTTATTGATAATATGGATACGGGGATCAAGGGCACCCTCAGCAAGTTTGCAGATGACACCAAGGTGGCAGGATTGTTGGTTTCATGGAAGGCAGCAAGGGTCTAGAGAGGGATTTGGACAGGCTGGATCCATGGGCCAAGGACAATTGTATGAGGTTCAAAGAGGCAAAGTGCCAGGTCCTTTCCTTGGGTCACAACAACCCCATGCAGCACTACAGGCTGGGGAAGGAGTGGCTGGGAAGCTGTCCAGAGGAAAAAGGAGCTGGGGATGCTGGTTGACAGCCAGCTGAATGTGAGCCAGCAGTGTGCCCAGGTGGCCAAGAAGACCAATGGCCTCATGGCTTGTTGAAGAATAGTGTGGCCAGCAGGACCAAGGAAGGGATTGTAAGCCTGTACTTGGCACTGGTGAGACCACACCTTGAGTGCTGTCTCCAGTTCTGGGCCCCTCATTAAAGAAAAACATTGAGGTGCTGAAATGTGTCCAGAGAAGGGCAACAGAACTAGTGAAGGGTCTGGAACACAAGTCTGATGTGGAGTGGTTGAGGGAGCTGGGGTTTAGCCTGGGGAAAAGGAGGCTCAGGGGAGACCTTACCACTCTCTAGAATGACCTGACAGGAGGTTGTAGACAGGTGGGGTTGGTCTCTTCCTCCAAGTAACAAGTGACAAGATGAGAGGAAATAGCTCCAGGTTGTTCAGGGGAAGTTTAGATTGGGTAGTAGGGAAAATTTCTTCACCGAAAGGGTTGTCAAGCACTGGAACAGGCTGTCCAGGGAAGTGGCTGAGTCACCATCCCTCGAGGCATTTGAAAGACATGTAGATGTGGTGCTTAAGGTTATGGTTTAGTGACAGGCTTAGCAGTGCTTGGGTAATATTTAGACTTGATGGTCTTAGAGGTATTTTCCAACCTAAATGATTTTATGATTGTCTATGCTATTGTCTCCTGGGAATGTTAGCTCTAATAAGTAGCATTTTAAATAATACCTTCCAGAGTCTGAGTGCCTTTAGTATTGGGATCATAACAGACCTATACATTTTGTTGCAAAATATTAGAAAGAAGCAGAATTGCTGTGAATGGTGAATGTTTTCCATACATAGATCTCTCTATATATGCATCAAGATGACATCTGATAAGGCTCTTTATTGATAGGACGAAAATGCGTCTCAAGCCCTGCCATGCTGAATCTAGAAACAGAAAGTTTGGGAGAGTTAACTTCCTCAGGAAAACAGGAATTAATTTGTAAGCAATTTAACACGAGATTCAAAACTTGCAAAAGTCAGACTAGGTAAGATTGCCTTTTATGTATGTTTAAAAGGAGAAATAAATAAAAATTTGGTGTTCTTCCAAAGATATCGGGTATTATTGTACAGTATATGTGACATAGAACACACCAAGAAAGATTTATCAATGAAGTGACCGACAGGTTCATGCTGCTGTTGCACAGTTCATGATCAAATATGACAAAATGATCCTTACAAACATCAGACCATTTGCAGACCCACTGGCACAGAAATGAAAAGTTTTAGATGTGATGGAGACACCTTTCACATCTATTGGAATGATACGAAGAGCTCCAGAGAGACCCCTCCTCAACATATGGAAACACCAAGGTCTAGAGAATCACAATGCAGTCCATTTCAGGACCTGGAATAAATTTAGTGTATAGCAAACAACAGTGCTGCAGGGCAAACAGTGCAAAAAATTAGTTGTCCCTCAATAATCTCCAATCACCATAAATCACATGGAAAATCTAACTTTCACAGAACTTTTGGTCTGTGCACACTAATTCTCTGGAGTGATTCAAAGGATGAATTCATCTGATCTGCTTGCAGTACTCTGAAAAGCCAAAGATGTTGATTGGGAAAGATCAAGGCTTTTGAAGATGGTAAATTTGGATGAAACCAAGTATGTGGTAAAAGAACTGGAGGCCTGTCTGCAGAGCCTATTGCCTGTGCTTACCTGCTATAAACAAATATATATGTACACAATAGTGCCCTGCTATGCTTAGCATGAAAAAACAAGGTATGTGTGTTAGAAATGTGAAAATCTACTGTGGTGTGCAGCTTGTCATAGCACCAGGAACAGGCACCACTGCCAGTTCTGAGAGTAGCTGTGCTGACAGAGATGTGACTCATACAATCAGTGCAGCTCAGGAATGACTATCAGTGACCTGACTAGCATGTGGTCTTAGGAGAGGAACAGAATTGTTTACCAATGAGCTTATGGGCAGCAGCAGTGGAGCGTCTTTATTGTTACACCTCCTTGTGTTTCAAGAGAGATTCTCAGTTCAGCGTGGCTGCAGGTGTGAAATATGAAATATCAATTTTTCCTTGTTTTACCTCTACAGAAGTGAAAATGTGACAAAGGAGACTGCAGCCACATGAGGGAAAATGTCTCTGCCTCAGAGTTCACCGGGAATATCTTCAAAAGGCTGCTCTCAGAAACATCAACAGGAGACCAGCTGGTGCTGACTGCGTGTGACAACCTCTCCAAGTTGAGATAGAGCAGTCACACAACATAAAACTCCCTGACAGTTAAACATATATTACCTAGTCCTTGTTGGCCTTCAGCCATGCTTCTTTTTTTGCTTCACTGGGTTATTTTAGGTCTACAGGAACCTATGTTTCCTTCTAATGAGATCTCTGTAGCCAGGTGCTCTGGAAATCCTTGGACTTCAAAAGATAGAAGAATGGAGGAAACGCAGTCAGAGTGCCTCTGACAGACAATGTATTGATCCTGAAAAGACAATAATCACATAAACATCCAGGACACAGAACAGATGTGACTAAGCAGCCAGAGAAAAGCAGAGGGAAGAAAATTCCTAGAATACTCCTTTTATTGTTCTTTTATGTATGTAGAATAGTTGTTATGAATCCAAACCTTAGATTCAGAAAAACAGAACCTACTCTTTGCAGCACGTTGAGAACTAGCATGCAGATTAACTAGCTATGAGAAAGGTCAGTGAAAAGAAAACACAGTGGTTGGAGGGACATCAAAGAGATCTACAAATATTCAGGTAAGTTCTACATGTCCTAATAAGTTTTGTTGCATTGCTTGTAATGGAGCAATTTGCAGCAAAGAAGGAATTCCTGCTTTGCCACCAGAGCCTCAATTTAGTGCAGTCTGTATCTGCCCAGTGGGTAGGTGTGACTGGAGACAAGAGACCTGTGACCACTGACAACACAGATGTCCATTTGAGCAGTGACTTTGAGGCTGAAGTTAAGACATGAGCATGCACACTACTTAGGAACATCACATAAACACATGGACATGTGGATTCCTGGGGGTTAAAGGAATGATAAAGGCTTATTAAAGCTGTCTGGATTGGTAGGAGTTGTAATGTTCAGTGCAGGCAGCATGAATAAGTACTAATATTTTAAAGTTCTGTGTGGTTTTATGTTCACTTACTGTCATCTACATTAAACTATGACTGAATGTTCTGGTGTTAGTACTTGTGTTGTCACTCTAAATCAAATTCTTCCTTCAAATTCAAAAGTTTATGAGACTTAAAGTATCCTTACTGGAGTTTGTCTTTCCTTTACAATATAGTGCTAATACAGTTCATGTGACTGCAAGACTGGATCCAGTAATAATGTATTTATGTAAGTGGTTATGTATTTCTTCACTTAAACTTACCCTGGGGACTGCATGATGCTTTTTTTGGAAAATAGAATAAATGGTGTAGTGTATTCAAATGTTGTCTCCTCATTTTTACGTGAGAATTCAGCTTTTAGAACTCCTATCAGCATGTTGGATGTTAAGATAGACTTTACATTCTTTACAAACAAGAGCTCCATTGATTCAGATTAAATAGTGGTGACTGGTGTGTCCTGCATCTCATTGTGATCTTTGCAGAAATATGAATGAAATGGCATTTGAAAACTGTTGCAGAACCACAGCCATGCACTTTGGAATATCTCCTTAATTAATTGTGAATTTAAAAAAATACCTGTTGCTGTGTTTCTCAGAGTGGAATTGTTCCCCAAGACACCTCAGGAGGGTCATCTCAGTGAGCAGTCTAAGCTCACAGAGGAAACAGAAGTTTTTCTTGTCTCCTAGGATTGTTTCTGCCCAATTTTTTTTCTAGCCAGGACACTGTTGCTTTTTATTCCTTCTGTTGAGACTTTCAATCATATACAAGTGTAGCTCCTGGTAATCAGGAGGCTGCAGCAGCTGGCTACAGCAGAGGCTTAAAAGTTATCAAAAAATCAAAGCTCATTTTTGTAAAAGTGACATTAGCTATCAGGACAAACACAAACTCTGGGGAATCAGCAGTGTTCTTGGAATTGTGGCACTTTGTGCACAGAAACACAGAACCAGGCAAAGCTTTTCTGATGTCACCAGAGCCAGCAACAGCTTGCAGGTCTGTGGAACAAGCTCTGGAGAAGGGATGCCAGCAACAACTAATTGCCTTCTGGAAATAAAGAGAGAAGCAAAAGGGGAGTAGGAATTTAGAAAACCAGTTCAAGTCTTAAAAAATATTGGCTTCAGTTTGAATATCTGGCTATTCTATTTCCTTGAATTATTTCTTCTGCTATCACTGAGAAATGCAAGGAGAATGACTCAATCCTCTAGCATCTTACATGCATCTTAGTCATTGTCAATCACAAAAAAAAAGTTACAGTCTGCTTCTCATGTTGAATTGAAACACTTCCTGAGAGAATAGGCATACTTGATGCAATGCTGAGTCACTCTCAGCTGCTCACCATTATTAGGTATTCAGCACTGCTAAATTGATACAATTAATTTTCCTGAAGTCCCATAAAAGTCTCTTTATCCTTCTGACATCCCAGTATTATTTCTATTCTTTTTTATTGAGGTAGTCAGTTTGCTGCTAAAACATTACTTCTTTTCTTTTTTATTATGGTAGTCAGTTTGTTGCTAAAACAAAGAAAAAACCAGCTTTTGCTCTCACTTTTATATTTGAATCCCACAGTGCAATTATTTTATTCTCAGTTTTTTCCCACTTATTTTTGAATCACTGCATCTTTCAGAATATGAATCTGTAGAACATGATGCTCTTAGGTATAAAGTGAAAGGATAAAACCTCTTAGCCATCTCCTCAAAAGTCATAGCAAAAGAATCACTGGAGGCTGACCTACATACCAGACAGTGTCCCTTAAACAAAAGTTTGGATATTTTCTGTGAATTATTGAGGCAGATATTACCATTAGAGATAGGACACACAGATATAGTACAGAATGCTTTCCATTAAACATTTTATTCTTCAGTGCACTTGACCAACATAAAACGCTCAAAGGTTATTACACTTACTCCTCTGATTTTCACAAAACCACCTTTTGTTTTCTTTTTTAATGCCTGTTTCATATGATTCTTGGGCATGGGTGATTTAAAGCTATAAAAGAACAGTTTGAAAATAGCCATATTTAAAAATGGCTCCTAACCCATCTCTCTGGAGAACAGCATGGTCATGGTAGGTGTTCTCTCCAGTGAGAAGAACTGGATGAGGCATGCACCTTGATCCTGGAGTTCAAGATACTGTGATTCTGCCTGGTAAAAGCAGAAGGCAAGTTTCAGAAAGGAATACTTGTGATGACTTGTTGGATCTGTCTTAGCTTATCTCACCTGCCAGTCTGATGTACCAGGAGAGACTAATTTCTTGGAAAGCAGATATCAAAATGTGGCTGACCTCGTTTTCTAAATCAGCAGGCAATGTGCTCCATATACATGAACAGTTTAAGACTCCCAGATGTTGAAGTCCACAAGAGAGGGTTTCTTTGGGGAGCAGGTTTTATGTTTTGCACTCCATGAACAAACTTTCCAGACCTCTATCCTGTAAAGTACAGTACTGTATTTCAAGCTGAAGGCAAACAACTCCCCTTCTTCTCCCTCTGAAAAACAATTCCTGTTAAACCATGGAAAACTATTGTTAAGTCCTTAACAAGGTAGACAATTTGCACTCTCTCCTACTGCATTTCACATGAATGAAAAAAACATTCCTGCATTTTGGGAACTGTTAATGGCAAAAAGAGGCTTTCCAGTTTTCAAGCCCCCTTAGAAACAACAGCAATAAACTTTCCAAAAGAGAAAGGAATATTACCTCTGCTCCTGCAAAATTCTCTCTTCTCCTGAAATGTCACTTTCTTTCCTCTCTCAGCCCATTCACTTTCCTCAGTATGCTTCCTTGACCTCCACTTCTGTGGCTTAAACCCTGCAAATTTCAAGGTCTAGGCTAAAATAAAGATGGAGCTGTGACACCGTGACTGAAGAAACAGAAACTGTATTTTTCTTATGGAAGATGAAGAATTTGTTTTTAAGAGTCTGTCTGTGTAGAAGCTTGATTCAATGCAGGCAGTGACCGTCAGTGATTCCAAGAAAAGGGGTAATGTGTATTGCAAAAAGGATCCCAGAAAGGATAGTTGTTTTATTCTATGTAGATTGTCATGATCTGTTCACACCAACAAAGAAGTAAATTGCGTGACAGCACCAATTTTTCAAGTAGAGCTTTTCGTCAACACCTTTTGTGTGGCAAATGCTGTGCCAAGAACGCTTGTTTGTGTGGGACTTTCCCCATGTCATATCATAGATTGATTACAGGGCCCTTGATATCTTCTCTTAATTCACTTTGGAAGATAAGTAGGAGTGAATGTCAATACAAGTAATCTGAATTGAAAAGAGCCTCAGCCTCATCACTTCCCCTAGTGTAATTAGACAGTTATTGCTGTGATTTCCTATTTATTTTATTAGAAAAAGTACTAAAATGTTGGTAGTTTAGGAAGTTTTTTTATAACAAGCTTTGGACAGCAGAGGCATTTAAATATTTTTAATGAGAGTCTTGCCTTGAGCATATAAAATTAACTGAATTGCACTTAATTAGGTCATCAGAGCTTTCTAATCCTTTTATATTTTAGAGACAGATTTGAAACACAGTAACTGTGAGTCTGCAGTTCTTTTCGGAAAATTGTTAAGGTCTGTAAACTTTTAGACATATCTGTACTGCACAAAACTTGAACCTAATCTTGATCTCTTGATTTTCATGTTCTCAGCTGTCTGATTTTCCTGCTAAGGAAGGCTGTTGCTTTTGTAGAAACTAAACTGTTTGTGATATGGATGCACACTCATTAGTTACAATAGGAAGAATATCAGTAGCTGTTTGTGGCCCGTTTGCTTTAGGCAGGTGGATTTTTACAGCTGAAACCCTCTTACAGCACTATAAGTTGTCTATATGAGGCAGTACATGTCCTCATAAAAATTATATAAGGCCCCCAAAAGTGCCCATTGTGATTCCAAGTTTCATGTAAATCGCATCCTCAGTTGATGAAAATGCGCACACTTTCATTCTATGGTAAAAGGCTGTTAATATATGTTGAATTTTTAACAATTAATTAAAATAATTGAAATTGACACTTCTGAGTTCTAGAGCCTCATTTTTTTATATTAAATAACATTTGGAAGTTCAACTATTCCAGTGTTGGATCTCAAACATCACTTTTGTGTCATTGTGTAGAAGGCAATTTTCCCCATTTCTTTGCTGGAAGTTTTCTATACATGAGGTATTAACTTGCATAATTAGAGACATTCTGAGAAAACCTCAATAACTTTTCCTCTTTTTGGTAGTTCTGCTTTAGGGAATGATACTGTTGGTGCTTTGCTGTCAAAACTTTACATTAAGAACAGAGAATAAAAAATCAATTTCTGCAACAAACTGATGGACTGCTGAAGGACTTTGTTCCATATCTGTGCTGACACCTTGAGGGTAATCAAAGCCATGTGCTCTGTATTTGGAAACCTAGAGAACTAACTCATGTTTATGTTCTGTCCATTTATCGAAAGAAAGAGAAGCAAAATCATTGTCAGAAGCAGGAAAAACTAGATGGAGGCTCAAATTACCTTGTGTGCCCAGGTGCTGATTTTTAGCCATACAAGGGCAGGCTTGGAAAGCTAGTTGTGCTCTTCTAAAACCAGGCAATGGAGGGAGAAGGGCCACTGGTTATATTCCTCATCTGGTGCAGAAAGTCTGGATTCAGTTTCTTGCTCTGCCGTGACCCCAAAAGCTTCAGAGGTCCTAGAATGATTTTGTTTCTTGAAAATTAAGAGGCATCCAAACTATTTGCCTCTACAAATGCAAATGTCTTCTCTTGAACTATCTTGTTCTAACATAAATTCATTGTAAAACTGCATTCTGATACGCACTGTAGAAACCTTTTTTTTAATGTAAGCACTGTAGATAGGCAAAATGAAATAGCTTTGTGGATTGAATCTTTCTAGCACCTAGACAAGAACACAGGGTCCTATATGCCTTTATCATTTTGTGAAGTCTGTGTGAAGGATAGGCAGAACTGCAGTCTCTCCGCTTAGTGTGGAACAGGAATTGTTCTCCATCTAATGCCTCAAAAGGGGCAGAGGAGAAAGGACAGCAGCAGGATGAGACCTCAGCACCAGACTTTCTTGGCTGCCTGTGGGAAGGGAAATGTGTTACAACAATATATGGGACTAGTGCTTTCCCTCTCCTAATTGGAAATTGTAGGTTCTCCTGGGTTGGTAAGGTGCCTGTTTCCCGCATTGAAGGTCAACGCAATTCAGATACAATTTGGTCCTCCAATTTCCTTTGAAGAGAAGACTCATATATGAATATCTAGATAGAATGAGGCTTTTTTTGCATGTATATGAATTGCATTTATATGCAATGCATATTGCGTACACATACCAATATGTATTTATACCTCTGTGGGTTGTAACTGCAAAAGATCGTGATTTTCTTTTTGCTATATCTGGACATGTTGATTTGCAATGAGTAACTTCTGAAATCTCATTCTGATCGTCATTTACAGGTATCCACAGTTTGTCTTGCTTATGAGAGCAAATTTTGTAGGCATTTTAGACCCTCAGGAACCTGGAGGTGCCAAAGTCTCACACTGAATCTGGAGAGTGCCCTGGAGCACTGCACAAACCAGGGCTAGCCAGTCCAGCTGGGGCATGCAAGGTGGTGTGGAAATTTTATTCATTGAAATTGTATTCAGTGGTGATCATTTCAGTGACCATGAAGATTGTCCTTTTCTTCTCCATGGTACCCCCAAGATAACATTGCTGCTCTGTGCAGAGGTTGGACAAGCTTGTGTTGGAGTGAGCTGCTTGGAGAGTGCAACAAGAGAAACGAGACTGGAGACCTATGCCATCCTCTCCATCTCTTTGAAAGTGCAACTATACTCCTGGTTTACAATGCTGTTACAACCCTGCTCTTTCTTCAGGTCATGCATCCACCAGCCCTGGACTGCAGTGCATTATTTGGTTTTGCTTTTGCTAAAAATAATATAATGATCAGAATGAAAGCAATACATCAAAACTCACTGAAAATTAAATATTGTTCGCCTTTATCACATTCAGACATTTCAGTAAAACAAAAAAACATTTTTGTATACCATCAGCTGGAGCCATCATGAGAACAACATGTCATTTGCTGTTTTGTCAGACCTGCAAGCTGTTGCAGAAGCTACATTCATTTTTGGCCCTTAGGAAGGTTTAACACATCTGTGTTAGAGAAGAAGAACCTGTGACACAGTTTCACTTTGTTTGCCCACCAATATGTTTCCAGGAACTAAACGAAAAGTAAAAAGACCATCTAGTGTTGGGGCTGTTTCTTCTGCTTTATGTGTGTCATGAATTGTCTGCAGTGCCCTTGCAGACTCAATAAAACTCCATCTAGTGTGCCGTTCCTCAGCAATCAACATTCATTTCTAAAAGATCTGCTCGGATTTGGCTTTAATCCCTCTCTGCTGCATCTGTATTTATCAATATTTCAGAAATTTGTGTCACCTAGTCTCATGCTCTAGCATGTCTGCACAACTGACGTGATAATCTGAAACTTTTAGGAAAAATCAGCAATGAAATAAAATAACATAGATGTATTTAGATCTGACAAATACACTGTGACTAATTGTGCCTGTTGGCATAGCCATGTCATTTTATACCCTAGATCTCCTAGCACCCATTTAGAAGAAAACCCACATTGCAATGAAAGAAAGCTTCCTAAGAAGAATAGTCAAAAATATTAAATTGTAGCAGCATATATTTTTAAATCTATGTTTGCAACACTGCAATAGAGAGAGGAAGACTAGAGCAGAACTGATAAAAGTCTATGAACTTTTCCCTCTCTGGCACATGAAGACTTCTCCGTCCCCTCCCCTCCTCAATACTTTTTAAATTTTCCTAGAGTGCAGCTTGTGTTTTATGTTAGGGCATGGTGATCCATCCAAATGCTGTTCTGGCAAAGAAGATAGGCTTTTAGCTCTAGAGCATATATCTGGTTATTCACTTCTTCCCTCTTCTCCCTTAATTTCATGCAAGGAAATTTCCTGGGAAATTTAAGAGTCATCTACTACCCCACTCACTCCATGTGAAAAGATATCTATGAATATTTCTCCAGTGAAGGTCTAAAGTCGTGAGCTATTGTCTTCTTTTCTGCAGATGAACTTGAATGTCACAGAAAGAGCAATAGGCATTATCCCAGAATATGAACAGATTCTCTTAACCAGTTCTGTGGGATTCTTCTTTTTATTTCTCATTCTCTTCCAAAGATCAGCTGAAGTCGTTATGATTAAAAGATCAATGTTTCAGACCCCTGAGAAATATGGAAGACTGAACATTAGGTAGTACAGTCCTTAAAAAAGATAAAGATATTTGTTAGATAGGCTTTTAAGGCTAAAATAAATTTTCTATATACATAGCAATATTAAAATACCTTAACAATAAAGCATTTAGAGGATTTACACAAGTAAGAGATATAACTGGGATGTGACAGGCAGCTTCAAGATATCTCATTTTGCACTATTTCAGCATTTGTGTTGATAGTCACCTGATGTGGTGTCACAATAAACCTAACTTCTATGTTGGTTTGTGATAACAAGGGAAGGAATAAGAACTGAGAAACAATAATAACAAAAAATAATTAGAACTCTGAGCATGTCTATTTTTGCTGTTTGTTATTATTTGTTTTGATTTCTTTTCTATGAAGTTTTCCTTAATGTTTTTGCTTTTCTGAAAGTTTTGCCCACCACAAATGTTGCTTTTAAAATGGCCCCCTTGAAAGTTTCTTAGGTTTGTCATTCACGTGGAGAAGATCAGGATCGGGAAGGGCAGGCATCTCAGTGAAGCACAGTCCTTCCCTCCTGCCATGGATCCTGATGTCCTGCCCCAGCTTGGAAAATCTGCCCTCTGGGACTGATCCCTTCTTTTCCATTAATCAAATATATACTCATCTGAAATCATGCTGGGTCATCCCTGGAGCTGTGGGAAAAATTAATTGCCAAGCAATTTTCTCTGCTCCATCAACAATGCACCGTAACATTTTATGAAAAAGGGGAAGTAATGAGGATTTCAAATTAATGGATTTCCTACATGAAGGTGGACTTCTGCTTCTAGCTTTTGATAGAACTGCTTTATTATGAAGCTTCTGACTGTTCAATACAGTTAGAGTCTCAGATTGGATGCTGACAGAGACTTATGAATTTTATTAATGATTGAATAACTAATAAGAAAATGCTGTAGAACTTGCAGATTTTTAAATAATTCACACTTACCTTAGAAGACTTCTGCCCTCTTTTTCTGATTGCAGACAGAATATACTTCAGCTGAGACATTTTCCTACTGATTTGATTTCTACACAATATTTTTTTCTGCTGCTCTGGAAATCAATTACTTGGATGACACAATAGGCCCCCTTCAAACTGTGTGGAGCACAGCACAATCTGTTTCATTTCAAGCCAAGATGGACCAATTGATGTAAATCATGGAGTCACTCAGTTTATTGCTATTTATAAAATTAGTCACCTGCAGCATCATCCTGGATGAAGTCTAGTGGTTGAAACAATGTTGGAACAGTGCTATGAGCACTTGAAATACAGAAAACATGGTGTCTCCCTTAGGCGCTTGGAAGTTGCACATCTCTTACCTTGAGTATGGGGACTCCCTTTCTATTCATTCTGAACCAAATTTAAAAAGTCAGTAAAATACTTTTTTAAAAGGAGATATTTTGTTTCCCTAGCAAAATTTTATATCTTTCCATTCTTTCCAGATATTGAAAATGACAAAATTGCAGTTAGAAACCTGGAAGATGAATATCAAAATTTTGCAGACCCAAAGGACTTGACAATAGGAACTCTACTTTTTCTTTTGTGGTCCAAAATCTGTCTAGCATATCAGGTTATATAAACCTCAAAAAATAGATCCACAGAAAATGATGGGATTAGCCTAGTATATGATTGTTGTTTAGCCAGAGTAGTCATGACTTATATTCCTATGTTGTTTTGCAAGCAAGAAACCATTATGACTTTCTCCTACCTAATTTTCTGTAGATAATATGAAAGAGGGAAAGATTTTGCAGTTTTCTATTACTCATGATGACAACTGCATTAGCAGTTTTGTTTTTCTCCAGAAGCTACACACAGTGCTATCACAACGTGATCTCCTGTAGCATTAGTAATAACAACTCAATGTAAAGCTCAAATAATTCTCACTCAGTGATGTAAAATTTACATTCACATCTGTGAAAACAGAATTTGTCCAATCTCATGTAGTACTGAAGCTCTTTTCTCTTCGTAGCTGTTTGACCTTATAAGGCAGAAGATGCTTTGTGCCACTAACAGATGCCATTTTACTGGATATGAATCAGTTAAGCAGAGCCATGATACAGCTGTTAGCATTAAGAAGGCCTGTCAGCTGATTTAATTCAAAGGAATGCAGCTTAAATGTCAAGTATATACATATATATATATATACATACACATATATACGCATCTGCAATTTAGAAAGAGAATTGTTTAGAAACAGCTTACTGTACCTTGCACAATACAGACCTGAAAAGTGAACTGATGGTGCAGACGTCACCAAAGTAGTTTCAATGGACTTATTTAATGCATGGGTGACTCTCAGTGTCAGAACGTAAAAGTCTGGCAAAAAAAAGCATTGATTTCTGGGAAAAAAAGCTTGATTTTCATTTTACTTAGTGTTGCAACTCTCTGTGAACAGACAATACTACCTGTCAAGAAAAAAGGGGGTTCTGCTGAAGAAAGTTGTTTTATCAATAATTTTGGTTGATTGACTAATCTCCTAAAAAATCATGGATCCAATAATGGAATGAAACAGTCAGTGAGTTCATGGAAGCCTGAAATATCATGGGGAGCTGACACCATTTTGATTGGGGCCCTAATTTATACACATCTCATTGCTGATCTAGGCCAAGATCTTTGCTCTAACTGGCTCATGACACTAGCTGGAATTTACTAATCAATGCAGTTTTGGTTCATGCTTGAACCACGAAAGATAAAGGGATTAAATATTCAGGCCAGAACAAGCCAAAGCACTATTCTCAGTGGAAAAAAAAAAAAAAAAAAAAAAAAAAAAAAAAAAAAAAAAACCAAANAAAAAAAAAAAAAAAAAAAAAAACCTCAAAAAACAAAACAGCAACAAAGATCAAACAAGTATAATTAATTTTTATTTTGCAGTTGCCTGAAAAATTTCAGGGAACTCCAAAATAAATGTTATGCATTGTTTTCAGGTTACTTATACCTGAAGTAAAGGAAATTCTGAAACAATTAGTTGCATTAAAATTCAGACCAATTAAATAAAGTTCATTTCAAATAAGCATACATTCAATTGTTTATCAAATCTGAAAATAATTCCAAAGTATTTTTCTGTATACATATTATGTGGATTTTTAATTTGTTTTTACTCATCTCTATAAGTATTCTTAAAAGAACAGGTACAGAACTATCTGACCAGAGAGAAAGCTTTTTTTTTAGCTCCCATTTTCTAAATATTTCTTTATCTCCAGAAATACTAGAAGTTTGTGCCTTTGCTTTGTGTCTTTCTTTTTTAAACCTTCAGGGTTTCAGCTAAGTGTAGACCCCACCTGCTTTGAGCAGGAGATTGGTCTAGAGACATACTGAGGACCCTTCTGATCTGAACAAATTCTGTCTGTAAACACTTTTTTAAAGTTCTTTTTTTGTGGTGTGTACCATCTTCTTCCCTACTGAGGGAATAAGACTGAAATATTTCACCCATCCCAATAAACAGTCTTCAAAATGCAAATTCTTTACTTATATACAGAAATAACATAGCAACAGAAATTCATTTATCAGTGTGCCTGAACTCTGACATGTCAGGCTACCATGATGAGCAAGAAAATTGCTTATTTTACTGGTCTGTTTACTCAATCCTAGGCTGATCCAGCAGGGACGTCAGTGTAACTTGAAGATTCACACACTTGAGATAACAGCAGCAATCCCACTAAGAACCACCAATTTTCGCAGTGGGACCCATCACCTGCTTTCCTCAACGTCTCCCTAAAGCTGGCAAAATCTATCTGCACTATGCATGTTAGTGCCAATGAGAGAAAGTGGAAGAGATATCTCATCTGCTTTGTACCACTTTTAGGAAGGAGGTGTCAGCTTGTTTCCATTGCCCAGAAGGAGAGCCTGCATAGTTACTGTAGCCCAGGCAACTAACTCTTCTATTGCCAAACTTAGATTGTGTGGATCTCATCTTCTGTTACTATTGCGAAGATAAAGCTGAAAATCTGCAGTTTAAAGTTTTTTCATTGTGCATCCCCAAAATCTTGGACTCTTTACCCCCATAAAACATTTCTGTACAATATCCCTGACTAAGATATTGAGACACATTGAGACACTGACCCTAATCCAAGACCAGAATCAAAATTTCTACTCCAGAATGGCCATAATTGAATGATCTCCAAAGCTTTCAAAATATCTTTAAAGATTTTATTCCTATTAGCATTTTCAAGGTGTAACCAAGATGAAACAATGATATTGTAAATACTCCTTAACCAAAGGAAATCAAATTATTTTACATTACCACAATTTAAATACTAATGTGATAGTTACCTCATTTTAATGCTAAGTGCGTATTTCTTTGCCTGTGAAGACATTAAAGTGCATCTATTGTGACTTTTATTAAGTAGAAGAAGGTTAGTGCCTATTCGTCTGAAGAGTACCAAAATAAAAGGAAAAGATGACAGAATTAGATCAATCAGTTTAACTCCAATTCACAGAATAAGTCTGGAACAGTCTTCAGAACTTAGAAAACAACAGGGAGAGAACCCAAAGCCAACATAGATTTGCAAGGAATAAATCAGAGCAAAATAAATTCACTCTTTCAATGATCAGGTAATAGGTCCCATGGACAGATGAGGAGCAGAAGAACACATGCACTTTTACTTGAGCAAAGTTTTTGACACAGTCTCTGTTGATATTCTCATGTCCAAAGTTAGAAAAACATAGACTTTATTCCGTGGGGACAAAACTGATTAGATAACCACACCATAGAGAAGTTAATAAAAATCTAATTATGCTCAGGGTTCTGTGGGGGGTCTGCCTTAGATCTGCTTCTGTTCAAGGTTTTCATTAGCAAAACAGATGGTGGAATAGTCAAAATGCTCATTAGTTTTGTATCTGACACAGTGCTAGGAAGGACCCCAAATGTGTTGGAGGATAACAGTAAAAATAAAAGTCTGGAGATATGGACTGGAAGCATAGGATATAAATCAAGGTAGAAAAGGAATGAGGGCAACGTTAAGAGAAAGGACAAGATAGTATAGAAAACATAATTATACAAATTCATTATGATGGTAAATATCAGAAAGCAAGTTCTTCATAAAGATCTTAATATTATAGTGGATCACATATTGGGTCTGAATCAACAATGTCAGATTCATTTGGAAAGATGAATATTCTGCTCATGGTGTAAAAACCCAAAAACATATCCCACAAGATGCATGCTATGATCAGAAGTTGAGGAAGCCATGAGGAAGTGAGATTGGAAGAGTGGGTACTATCAGGGCTAAGAAAGACAGAAGAATGTTTAGGCAAGAAATTTTAAGAACATTACATCATTCCTGTTGGTACAAAAGGAAACAACACTTTTGTCTGTATCCACAAAGAATGGGAAAAGAAGATAGGCAGTTAAGTTGACTAAGAGATTGACAACAGATAAAAGTTGCTAGAAATGTTTTCTAATGATAAAGTTAACTGAGCATGGGAACACTTGCTAGATTGGGAAGACTGGATCCTCTGTCACTGGAAATCTTTAATGAAAAGTCATACATTTTTCAGAAATAATATTGATATTGCAAATCTCTAGAGCATTGTGATGAATCAAATTGGTTTGTGTTTTTGAGCCTGCTGGAAGGACACAGCATAGTAGGTAAAACAAGGACTATTATTGTTCTCTTGTACATTACTGTAAATCTGAATTTTACTTATCTAATGAGTCAGTATTGGAAACTAACGCCTCATTTCAGTAAGACTGGACACATACATTTTATTGCATTTGCTTTCAGAAATTCTCCTTTTGTTTAAATGAGATAAAACTGGTGGCAGCCACTGCTCATCACTGCTTGTTCTTGATTCTTCTATGTTTTTCCATAAGCACAGCCATTAGCACTGGCTGTGTGTAGTGTATTGGTTTTTATGTTTATTCTTTCTGTATCAAACAAATATGGTGGCCAAAGAACAGGAGTAACCCTGGAGTAAAACAGCAGTAAAAAAAGTATCTGTATGAAGACCAGTGTTTATAACTACGTGTAACTGTAAAGCTATTGGCTAAAAATTGGCAGGGGTTTTACCTCCATTAAGCTGTAAAGTGCATAAGTGATTTTGATGTCTTTAGAGACATTTAGAGGCATTATAATCCCCCTCTGCCCTGTGTCTGCAGTGTAGCTCTCCCTAAACAACCTCGTTCCGTGGGGTCACGGACTAATTAAATCATGGGCTTCTGTCTTGTACTTGGGCACCTTTCAAATCAAATTTATACTAAGGTTGCAGTGGAAGCTTTTTGCACATCTTTTACTTGGGTGAGGGTCCTGACTGAAAGCGCAGGTTCTCAAGAGCCACACAGGGCACACTACCTGACTGAATCTTTCCCAAAACTCAGATGTCCAGAAAGTTTTCCTCATTTAGGTCCCATGTGTCTAACACAGGGCAAACTCATGTTGCAGCTTTTCCCTCAGCAGGTCCTTATCTAAACTCTTACTCAGTCAGGTCTTTTGGGTTTCTACTGTCTTGAAACTCACAGGAGAAGGTGTGCAAGTCAAGCATATATGAGACTGCATGAAGGACTTCCCTTCTGATTATTATCAGACTGCAAACTTCCCAGTACTACAATAAACTTAATTTCCCTCAAACTGTCTATACTACCTTATCAACACCTCACTTCTGTTCCTAAATGAATTAACCTCAGTTCTCTGCCTTTTCCTCTATTTCCCATCATAACACTCTTTGTTTCTTCCTGTATTTCCTACCTGGCATTGGTTTAGCATTGGTTTAGCTTTCTCCAGGAGATGATCTCTGCTCTGGCTAGCCCAGATCCGTATGCTTTTGGAATGGTCTGGCAGGTGCTTCCCCTGCCTGGGTAAATACCTGGTACTTTTTCATTATGGATCTGGACACAGATTTAGCCCTGGGAGCTGCCCAGGAGCTGTGTGCACTGGCTGATCATTGTCACATTTGTGGGTAAACCCTCTTTCCCAAGTAAGAGCTTGAGAAGCTTTTGGGTGAGACTGGCAGATAAGCATCCCACTCCTTCGGATTAATTGCAAAAGAAATCTTTTGCTGGGGAAAACAGGCCAGGTTTTTCCCCTGCCACCTCCCCAACCTTCTTACATAAAACTATTTAATCTGCTAGCTGTAGCACACACAAAGACCCTAGTAGCAACCCTTCCTGTTTCCCACACATATCTGTATTTTCCATGACTGTACTGCTGTACATTTTAATAAATAGGCAGCATGTCTGCTGGGTAGGACAAAAAGAAGTCTCCTTCCACCTACCACAAGCAGTGGAAAAGGAAATATAGAATCAAAATCTATGATTAAAGGAGACAACAAGAATACTCTCCAAAATTTGATTAAATGGAAGCATCTGAAAACTTGTTAGCAGTCTTACTGAACTTAAGATGGGTAGTTTTCTACCAATGAGCATAAATTGAAGACCAAATTACTTTGGTTGAGTTCCAATTAAAAAAAAAAAAAAAAAAGAAAATAAACCAAAAAATGTGTTTTATTCATTGTTCCCCTGATGCCCTGATGTAGACTATTTAGTGAGTCACAAACCTTTCAATTTTAAACAGAAATGTTCTTAGAATTTGAGAGGCAGAAAAATATTTTGTGCACAACTACTTTTGGATGAAAAGCACTCTTGACTAAATATATATCCCGAGCACTGTCAGAAAAAAATTACCTAACCCAGGTTAGTATGACTTGCTTTAGCATTAGCTACAGAACACCTTCAGTTTACCTCTCCTGGGACATATACCAGGACATAGTGCTGGAGAATAAGGAAGGGGTTAAAGTGCCTCTTTCATCTGCAGATTTCTGCAATTCTGTTTGCAAGTGTTCCCTGGTCCTTTTCCCCACCTGGATCCCATGAACTACTAGTCAGTGGATGTGCAAGAGGTTGTGGTGCCGTGCTATGCGTGTGTGTTGTGTTTGGTTCTTGCAAGGGGTTAGTCAGGGGTGGGGAACTCACAGTCACAGCACTCTAGTTCAACATAAAATGTTCTGATGGATTTAGGTGTAATCTGACGTAAAAAATTTCTTGTAAATCACTTAATCCCCAAACCACAAATTGTCTCAAAATAATACACAGTCTTCACCTAAGAAGAGGAAAACCAATTCTCATGGTGTGTCATTTTTACATAGAGAAAGCAACAATCTCAGTCCCAGCTTTGAAACAAAGTAGTTCCAATGAAAGGTAGATTGAATCAATCACTTTGCTATTGCATTTTGTGCATGTCAGGTCCAAGAAAGGATCTTTGCCCAGATAAAATTATGCACAAATAAAAAGCTGCCCGGTTTTAACTTTTTTTTTCTCCCCAGAAATTTATTGGTGGAAAGCCTTCTAGATATCATTAACATTAATGATAAATAATTAACAATTTAACACTTGGGCCTGAGATATTTGCATCTGTTGCCCCCATGAGAAGAGGGATTTTTCTATTTCCTGCCAGGAACTCTGTATGTGAATTCAAGAATAAGGAGTTCATCCCATGACATTTCCTTATGCTCAAACAGACAAGGTGACACATAAAGCCCAGGGGCAAAGGGAAACCTGATAGCTAAATAGCTGAGCTGCAGTCGGAAGTGGTGAATTCCCTCGACCACAGGGAAAGCTTCCTGTTCTTTGTAGATGAGCCTATTATTGGAATACACTTGCCTGCAGTTAATCTTCAAAGTAATTAAATGGAAAGGAAGCAATTAAATCACTGAAAAGGAATTGCATCTGGTTCAGAGGGAAAAATCCAGGCCTAGGAAGTATTTCAGTGATAGCTTTATGTACTCAGTGTAAACAGGTATCTTCCTGTTTGCACAGATGATTAACATTTATGTGCTAAGAATATCTTGTGGAAATCAAATGAGGTTGAAAATCAGAAGTTATCATTATTGTGGCCTAGAAGTACCAAGGAGATAAATGTTGATATATGTTTTTCCTATGATGGGATAAAATTGAAACCTGGGCCCCTTATATTCATCTTGCATAAATTAGCCTGGCACCTTGAAAGCTAGTAAAGCAATGTACATTTACTGCTGTTGGGAATCCAACTCAGCATTTCAGTAAGCACATCCCAGAGAAGGAAGACCATAACAATGAAAATGAGGGACATGATTTATACCAGTCTCCAAAGAGAAAGTTTAGAAAGATCTTGGAATGATTCCTTAAAATCAGGTGTTGGGACTATGTAAAACAAGACAGTGCATTTTAAAGATTGACAGAAATCTTTAACTAAATTCAGTTTTAAATGTGTTGAAAGAAACATTTGTTTTATAATTCTCTTACATGCTTGTACATTTAATTATTAATTACTGCAAGACAGCAAATATCATTGCATTTTTAAGGTTTACCTTTTGCTCACACTGGAACAAGGGATCCCATATATTGCTCCAGTCTATAGTATAATTGCTGGAAAGCCATCAAGAGGATCTTGCAGTGATGTGCTTATCAAAACTCTTATTGACACTGGAAAGTACAGGTAGTTAAACAGGTTGTTAAACAATTAAGAGGCAGTTAAAGAACAACTACATTAATTAAAAATCTGTAGTTGAGAATAGAGATTCTGTTGCAAGAGCATAAGAAGCCAAAGGAACCATAAGTGATGATCTTCTACTTTTCTTTGTCTTTCTTATGTCTTTTATTTTTCCTTTGGAAAAATTTTTCCCTGGAGTTATATGGGATCTAACTATTTGCACTGTTGCTGTCATCTAAGAAGCTGGAAGTGGGGCTGGCTAAAGATAAAAGCTGATGTCCCCATAATGAGTGAACAGCTATAGGTAAGGTAGGATAAACTGCCTGGGACATTAGCAGTGAATACTGGTAAGTGATGGTTGCTGCAACTGAGCAAAAGGAGGGGATGCAGAAAAGAGAACTGACATGGTTAAAACAGTAGACTCAAACTATACTTGTGGGAGAAGAGTAGCAAGAAAAAAGTTGGTAGCAGGAACTAAGGCCTGAGAGGATGAATGTATGGATGGGACATGTAAGTGTTTAATTGGACAAATAGGCCATATGTGACAGGTGATCCAGTGGCAAAGGTGCAACCTTTTTCTCAGATAAAGATAAATATTAGCAGAAAAATATGCTTGGATTGTTGACCTGAGACACAAGCATTTGTTCCTGGGGCAGGGAGATGGGAGTGAGGGTTTGGGGAGAGAACAAAAATACTAACTGTTTCTCAGCAAATATTACATAAAACACTCTTCATTACTTAAACTAGTTCAGTACCTGGCAAGAAAAAAATTTCATTCATGTTACATACGAAGGACCAAACTTTACTTTTGAGTACACATAGGTGTGCTCCAATTGTGTTAGCCCAGTTCCAAAACAGGTCCTTGATGTATATAGATCTAGAACATTTCTTTTTATCTTATATCGATTTTTATACTACTGTAGTGTCTCTCCTGTTCCCAGAGAATTGAATGCAAGATGTCAGTCAGCTAGATTACCATTTCCTTCATGATCAGCCCCTCTAGCTACATATGCATTGCTATAATGCAGATAATTCTGTACTTGGATGCTTAGTTTCCCACACACTACTGTCTACCCATTTCAGACCTTCACAGAAAGGAACTTTAATATTCAGATTGCATAATACGGAATTTATTCAAATGGGACATATTAGTATATTAGACAATTTATTTTACTCAATGTAAAATATTAACTTGCGTTCTCAGAGACTCATCTGGCAGCACAATTACAATTGAATTTTGTGTGATACTTCTAGAAAGGTCCAATTCTTGGTACTCAAGAATAGTCATGGCTTGACATATTTATGTTCAAAAGTGTCGTGGGCTGTTTTATTTTTATTTCTATTCAAATGTTTCCAAAAAGGGATATGTCTGTGGGAAATCAGGTTCTTCAGCCCATGCCAGAAAGATTCTCAGCAACATTAGGCTTCCTGTATGTGAGGCAAGGACCAGCTAAGGGGTAGCAGGGAACCTTTGTATCAAGAATCTACTTTCAGCTATCTTGCCAAGCTGGAAGTTTTCAGAATAAATTTTGTCTGCTCTGTAGAGACTACTGAGACTTTAATGAACAAGCCCCTATTCCTCCCCCATGCCATCTGCAGCAACATGCTAGAAATCCACTAAACTGCCAGAAAATTATGCTCCCTGTGTAAATGCAGGTACTGCAGATGCCTACCACGGCTCAGTGAGATGCTGGGCATAAGGAAGAAGGAAGAGAGTGGGGAGAGAGGAAACAGCAGGACTCAGCAGTTAGAAATGAATTGGGGGTGTGGAGGAGGAATGGGACTAGAAATAAGGAACATAATTTAAGACTGTATCTCCATATACATATGGATATACATATTTGAAAAACTGAATCAAAGTTGATCAGGCAGCCTTAATAGTGTAATTTCTCAGCTTGGTATCTCTGTCAAAGGGGCCCCTTGCTGTCCCATAGAAGCTTGATGACCTTTTAGGCTTAGTTCTGCTGCCCACCCTTCATCACTTACTACTACGATGTGCTGGACTGTGTTCAGTAAACTGGCAGATGCAATGCGGGGCCAGCAGAGCTGTGCATTGTTAGAGACAGGCAGGATAGCCTCATGTGTTACTCACGGTACTGTTGGAAATGATACAGCTCTTAAAATTTTCTTTGTAACTTTAGTCAGGGGTTTTTTCGCCTTCACCCAGGGGGAAGGGAATTGAAGTTCCTCTTCCTAAGACTGTTCACCGGGCGAGGTCTGATGAGTTTAAAACCTACACAGATTGGGAATAGCCCGGAGATACACAGGAGATAACAACCACTAACGAACATTACCCCCGAACACCACCCCCTGGAGCGGTCGGAGACACCTGGTCTGGGAAAAGACTGATAAGAGAACCAGAGAATGAGGGCCAAATTAGCGTCGAAGACAAAGGGATTAATAACCGATAGGAGATTAAATACTAATTGTGAATTTAAGATCAATCAACAAGAATTTCTTTGGGTTTTGTCTATATACACATGTGAAAAGTCTGGTAAAGAACTATGTGTGATGGAATGATTTTCACTGCACCACCCGAGCATGTATGGATGAAAGTATTTCTATTGCATATCCTGGCCAGAATAACATCCTGGTCAAAATAAAGCAATGCCTTGATTCTCTAACACTAAAAAATTGTTGTTGGAGAGTTTCTGCTTTTCCCGAAGTTTCGGTGACAGTACTAGACACCTTTGTAAGGGTACATGAATTGGTGTCAGTGAATTTTTTTGTGGGAGTACCTATTCACAGGGTGCTAAGTGCCACTTGGTTTACTCGGAATCAACTCCATGTCTGGCTCTGGCTGTTCAGCTCAGCCTTTCTCAACCACTCTGGCGTGGGAGGCACCCATTATGGTTAATTCTTGCTGCTGCAGTGGATTCAAGAGAACTGCTGTCACGTAGACACAGCTAAATGTTACCTTAAGGTTAACCAAGTATTCGAATCCATGGTGGAATTATCGGCTTGGACCCTGGCTCCTTAACTTCCTGGCTGCTCTCCTATCTTGTTCACAAATAAGCCTGTGATATCTCACTGAGAAACTGAACAGACTAAAATTGTACCACAGTGTGACATACTTGATTAATTTTTACGAAGAGCAATTTTAGCAATTAAAAAAATTTTAATGTATATTCTTGCAGGTAGAACCGCTATAAATACCATCTGAATTAGCAAGTCCTAAATTGTGTCAAACTTATATGTTGATCATATTCTAGTTGCTTATTCATGCACTGTGTTTCTGCCTTTTCAGCTCTTTTGGACTCTTGCATCACCTCGAGTATGCTCACTCCTACTGCTGCTCGACTGAGACAAACAAACACCACCAAAACAATTTGAAGGAAGAATGCAACTGTTTTGCAAGAAGCCTGATACACTGTCCACGGGGAAAACAACCATGAGGTTTTATCTCGAACCCTAATGGTTTAGCTAAAACGCTTCTTCTGGGGGAGAATACAGGACACAGGGACGATTTAGGTCAATTATTTCTCTGTTCCAGAATTGCTAGTCTTACGGCTGAAATTGCAGATAACAGCGGGTGTGTCTCAGTGCTGTTAAACTTCACTTCGTTTGGAATGCTGGCGATAAAAGGCCAATTTAATTTACATTTTTGGCCTTTTCTAACTTACTATAACTGAAGAACGACTTCCCAAAGGCGTGCAGAGAGCAGTTATCTCAGCAGGATGCTATTCTGGCTACTGTGAAGAGGGAACAGGAACACATAAACAGCCAATTGATTTGCTGTGGTTTTGATAACTGCAGCATTTGTCTTACTTTATGTCAGGAGACACAGTAGCCATCCTGCCAGTGTGCTGTGAGGGGGTTGTAGGACTTTGGAAATGTTAAAGCTTGGTTGTTTAATCTCTAAAAGCAAATTAAAAAAATCCCCAAAAATGTATTAAAAACTGCCTCAAAATTGTAGCAACAATTAAGCAATTGGTGAATCAATAAATATATCAGTGACAGTATGGAATCCTCACCTCTTGTCTGCCTCCTATAATGAATGAAATCCTTGAAGCCTGAAAGGACGGAGAACTCATGATTCTAAGTTGGTTTTGAAGAACATGGTGCAGCTGCCAGGCAAGTAGGCTAAAACTACAGGACTACTGAGTACAAGAGTGAATGCATCAAGCAAGTAAAACTGGGCAAGTATTTCATGCCCTTATAAATCAGAATGCTGGCTCAGCCCTTGCTATGTGCTGTAGGGTTAGGGTGCATTGCAACGAACAGATTACCTAATGAAGCTACAGTATTTTTAAATTGAAGTTTTCCCTATCCATCTATCAATCATATTTTATCTCCATTTACAAGAATTTAAAATCAACAAAAATGAGCTCTTCAATGATGTAATTTGTATAAAAATTCAGCAGTGCTGATGCAGATAAATCTAGGGAAGAATAAAGAGAGTTGCTGGTAGTTAGATGCATGGTAACCCTACACGGAAAGAATAGCAAGGCACAGCAGGGATACTTTCTGCTTGCTAAAGAAAAATGCAAGGGAAAGATATAACTGGGGGAAAAAAAAAATCATTCATACACATTTGTAGATTGACAGGTGTGCTGACCAAACACAGGGAGAATTATCCTCTCTTTGCAGACTGCCTGGTAAAATGAGTCGCCCCCTGCAGGGGTCCTTTAAGTCCAGGGCTGGTGTCACTGTTGCAGTCACAGCGCAGGCAGGCATGCCTGGCGATGACATAACCTGCCAGCTGGAGGGGACTTCCCCAAAGGAGCCCATGCCATCGTTTGCTTCTCAAAACACTCCAGAGGCTTTCAAGGACTTCTGGAAATTGGATATAGCCAAGAGCAGCTGTTGTAACAGGTGTGCTGATCAGTGATCCCTCGGGGTTAGATCCACAAGGGAGTAAAACCACCACTAACTCCAATTTTTAGGTGCCAGCTTGCGGATCCATGATCCTCGCATCCTTTTTTTTTTTTTTTTCAGCTGTCACTTACCTTTGGATGATTGTAAAGCCCATCTGAGTTAGGTAGGCAGAGGAAGCTGCTAAGACAAGGCCTGATCTAGGATTTCCTTCTCCCTGCTGAAGGCTGCCAGCAGCCAGGGGTGGCTCCTGCCCGTCCTTGCCCGTGCAGACATTTCCCCTCACTACACAGATGGAAACACCCTCAAGGTGGCAGATGACCAGGGCATCTCCTCTCGGGTGGCCTGGAGCAAGTTCGACAGCCACCCCGTGGCAGAGCTTGGTGGCTCTCAGATGAGAGGAGGGAGTCAATCCCAGTGCAAGCACAGCAATCCCAATGTGCCATCACAGGAAACGGAGCTACTGACAGAGGCTGGCACAGGGCACACCTCCCATCCAGGGGATCACACAGTGCAAGTATGATGCACTAGCCGTGAAATATGTCTTTTGGTGATTCATACTATAAATTAAAGGTTATCCTAATTCTTTTCAGTACAAAATGTACTTTAAAGAGTTTTTCTCCCGGCATGAATCACCAAACCAATCCTCCCTCTAGGTTAGCAACAGAGACCAAACTGCAACTGGTCAGGAAAAGGAATATAATTTAACTTCTCCACTCATTTTGAATTAGGAAATATATTCTGTTTATATTTTCAAGGGAGATAAGCCCCCAAAAATTGAATTCAGGCACTCCTAAATGCAGACTTTTAGTCTATCCAGCATGGATAGCTCACATGTCGGGTCGAAGTGTTTCTGCAGCCTGTCCTGGAGTGGGGTAGGGGCATGACCGGCTGAGAAAGGAGCAGCTAACGAGAGGAACTGTGGGCTTAGCCAAGTCTCAGAGACATTTCTGAGGGGGAGTGAGGAGCAGGAAACTTTGTAAGTCTCACTGTTGCAGGAAGATATCAGACAGGCAATTTGGGGAAAATATGCTGGGGCATCCACAGAGATCTGTGGTATACAGCTGAGGCACTCGGTGAAGCAGGCAGGGAGGGGTGGAGAGGTGGGTGAACAGGTTAGATTTCCTCCTAGATGGCCTTATTTTGGTGAAAACTTTGACAGAACCACATATTCCTGCAGAAAACTGAATATGCAGCTTTTTTTGCAAGGGAAATATTTCAACAAGTCATCTTTAATTACTTGATTTTTAGCTCCCAATGTCCTAGACCCTTAAATACAATGGTAGCAATCTTTGTTTAGAGGTATCTTCAGCCCATTAAAAGCTCTAGCAGTGTGCTGACTCTGAATATTCAAGTCAGGTTTGAGCTTTGGAGCATAGAGACAGAGCAAGACCTCCTGATTTGAATTTGAGAGCAAAGGATGAAAGGAATAGTGAGAGGAAGAACCATCCCCACACCGAGTGTGAATGGTAAGGCTGCGCACTGGAGCTGTTTTTAACAAAAAGAACTCCACCTAACTAGCTGCAGCCCATCCCTGCACAGTTCAACCCCTGAAGGAGGATCCAACTCTCACAGCTGCATTGTGTCACAGAACTACGTATTTATCAGCTATTCAAGCAGTGATGAGCCCTGCAGTTATACTCCTGGGTATAAGAAAGATAATAGTTTATAAAGATTAGGAGATCTGTAATAGTTTAGTCAGCCCATAAGACACTGTAGGCAGTAGATCAGATTAGAAAAAGTTAACTGTGATCTGGAGATGGTTTGCATTAACAGAGAAGCCATGGACAAGACCTTGCTAAGTTAATTTTAAAAGTTCTGATTTTCCCCAGCCTTTGTTTGTTAAGGTTCATGAGTTCACTTAATGAAAAGCAAAATTAATTCTAACAGTTCTCAGGAGAAAGGAGAGGAATAGGCAAAAGTTTTGGTCTGGGAATTGTTTTCTAAAAATATATACCTGTCAAAGTAACCAAGTTCTACCACTGTATGAGTACAAGAGGAGGCACAATGTGGTTTAAAAACATTAATCATATACCTTTAGCCTCTAGAAAAAAAAAAAAAAAGACACAATTTACTAAATGTTTTCCAAAAGTGGCAAATTTCAAATCTTTTTCTTTCTACAATGTTCAAAACATTCGAGTTTCTATCATACCACCAGAATAATGTGAAAATGTTCAATATTTGTAAGCTGAGTTTTAGAATTTGCAATAGCAAGGTATTTGGTTGGGGAAGTTTAAAGACCTGATGAAAACTAAATGATAGCCACTCAACCATGATATAATGCAAGACGAAAGGATTTAAACTATTAAATACACCAGAAATAAATGACCAGTTTTTTCTTCAATGAGTTTATTCTTCCTTGTACTTGGATACCACATACAAAATAACATTAAAACAAGGAGCTGCTATTTCTAACTGCCCTACTGTGAGCATGTACTGTTGTCAAAAGTCTTAATTAATTTACATTTCTATCATAAAAGACCACTGCACTTTTCTTTCTCATCTACTCCACACCATATTGGTCTTACTCTAGCTTTCTAAGTTAAAACAATGTGTTATCTTTATTGCTTTCTACTGAACTCCTTCTGCACACAAAAGTATTCTAAATAACTAATAAATTCTTTGTTAAAAGAACAAAATAACACAAGTTGTTGTGTTGCATACATGTAAGATGAATATTCCTTTTGTTATGCTGTTGTGTTAATGAGATTTATTCAAAATTTATAGAGAGATAAGGATTGTTTTGCACTACTGTTTAATTTTCATTTTCTTTTTCATAACCTGATCTGTCCTTCATGAAGTGCATGAAAACTGTACTAGATCCAGCCAAGAATTTACATACATATATTTAATGTAAAAGCATCATTTTCCTGCTGTAAGTGATCTTCAAGTCAAATAAATAAATAGATATTTTGGAACTGCGAAAAGATAGAAAAGGATTATTTTCTACCTTTTTTCTTTGCCCATCTATTTTAAGTCCACAGGATGATCTACATCTCTTCATTTTGATGAGTGTTTCAGTATTTTAACTAGTGGAATAGAACTAGATAATTATTTTAGGAAAGCTTTATATTGTTAGTATTTCTCCTAGATGTCTCTTGAATGCAAAAGCATGGCCTCAGCATCTTCCTTTTTATTGTGCTTTGGATCTCCACACCTGCTGTGAAACACAAGCACATTTTTATGGTTTCAGAGAGGACTGGAAATTATATAGAACCACCTGACAACCTAATTGTTTTCGTATAAATCATCAGGTTAGGCTTTGCTTTACATTTTTCATAAGTAGCCCTTCAAAGAGCAGGATAGATTTCTTGGCAAGGCTCTAGCAGCTTCATCATTGGAGATCTCTTAGAACTTGCTAGACAAACATCTATTTCAAGCATCATAAAACAAATTAATCCTACTTTTGGACAGAGTGATGAATTAGATAGCCCCTAGCACCACTCTCTGTCCCATGATTAGATCATGTTTCCTGAAAAAGAGCATATAATATGATTTCTGGTTCTGAATCAGACCGTAGATTGACCCTGTTGACCAGACAGTCACTTCTCAGCAGAATTGCAGGGTGGGTGGAAAAAAAAAGGGTGGATTTATAGGCTGATGTTGAATAAAACCTTATGGAAAATATGATGGAGAGTGCAAGACATTCTATCACCTGAGATTCCAAGAATTAACTCTTTAGCCCATCATGTAGCCTGAAATAGCTCACAGAGATTAAAATATAGTGAAAGAACAAATTTTAGCCGCTCTTTTGGGGTGGGATGAAAGAAATTTGAAGTGTGCAGAAACAATTTTTGCCATTCTTGCCAGTAGTTTGAAGAGCAAAAAAGACACGTGGTATTTATCATAGTGCTAAGGTGTTAGAATGAAAAATAACAATTATCAGAAAAGATCTGGAAAATTTGTTAGAACATTTTGTTTTTCACCCATTCTCTGTCAGCCTCCAAACAATGAGAATTCTGTAACAGTTTAGAAGTTCAAAACCCTTTATTTGCAGTAGAAATTACTGTCTGCGCTACAACAGCATCTAGAGACTCTAAAAGAGTTTTGGCCTTTTGTGGGTAAATACACACCCGGAATGCTCAGAAGCTATGCATTTCCCTTAGAGTTCAAATCCCTATCACAAAAGATAGGAATGACATTCCTAGTTTGTATGGTGTTTTGTTGTTGTTTGTTTGTTTCATTTTGTTGTTGTTTGTTTTGATTTTAAAATTGTGGGAAAAATGCAGAGAAGGAGTATATACGTTGCTTGAAAAACACCCAGGAAACCTATGGTACATATCAGAACTGAGTCCATCACTGCCATGTATCGCTCTGTAAGCATATAATGATTTTAGTTTCAAGCAGACAATCAATCAATCAATCAGATTTCAATCAGATCTAAAAGGTGCAAGAGCTCACTTGAAGGGATCCAATGGCTGGCCTATGACCTCTGCTGATAAACCACTTAGGAACCACAGGGAGAGGCTGTACATATATTTGTACATATATTTGTTTGCACAGCCTGTTGTATGCACCTGAAATGGAGCTACTGCTTATGCAATGTGTGCCTATTTAGTACATGTGTCAGAAGAGTATCAGCAATCCAGTTTGCCAATGAGGAAAACCTGAGTAATTGAAGTAGAAGGCTACTGGAGAAAGAAAAACACTTCCTGTGATGACTTAGTAGATACAGAGGGGAGATTTCTGTATCAAAAGTCTTGAGTACAATCTCTAGACACTTCAGAATATGGAAGGAACTGCGTTCCCTGCTTGAGAGGTTTGTTGGATGAAAATGGAAATCTGCTATTGCATTTTAGAAGGTAGTTGTTGAAGTGAAAAACTTCATCAGATTAAACTGTGAGCACGTGGTCATCCCACGTGAATCCCTAATTTGTTGTTCTATAAGCTCATAGATCACGATGATATCAACAGGTCCCAGAGGACTTAGCTTGGTTGACAAACTGGCAACAGTATTAAGCGACCAAAATAAAAGAAAGACCACATGGAGAACAGGGAAAAGAAACAAAACCTAAGGTGTTTTCTGTAGTCATGCAATGTATAACAAATGCTTCATGTAGTCAAACCAAAATAATCTTTTTGGTGAAGACAGGAAGAGAGCCATATGAAGCAATTGGAATAGAAAAAACATGGGGTTTAAGTTAAATAAGTAGAAATTAAACATTTTTCACTTCCATTCAGTGTTAAAAATATCAAAAACAAAATCCATAATATAAGCTAAGTTTGAGGATGAAAAAAACAAATTAAAAAAAAAAGATATTGTCTTTCATCTGGTGGAGCTTTCAGCGATGTTGAAGACATATCTCCTTAAATTGTAATAGAAATGTTTTACTATCCATTGTCTAACTTGTAAAATATTTTATTTGCAAATAAAAGAGATAAAGTCCAAATAGGAGAGTTTCAGGATGGTTTGTATTTAAGAAATTTGGCTGATCATTACTTTATTATTATGACACTGATTTATTAGTGTTCAGTTAAAGAACTGAAATTGTCCCCAGTTCTTTAGTACTATTTATCTAAGGAAATTAACACAAAGAATGTAATTTTTAGAAATCTTTACCTGAAGGAAAGAAGTTGCTGGAATTGATTAAAATTGCAGGAGAGAGATTATTTGCTAAAATACTTAGCAGTTTTTATTTATTCTAATGCATTGTAGCACTTTCATAGACAGGTTAGCTTCACCTCTGGCAAACTATATTTGAGTTTGTTCTACAGGCCATGCTCCTGCCAGTTGCCAGGCACAGATAGCTGTGGAAACCAAAGTTATGTATTTGTTCACTGTTCAAGGATAGGGTTCCTGAAGCAGATCTGACCTGGAGCAAAGCATGGGTCTATTTATATCTTTATGCCTACTGGGTTCCCAGTTGAGCATTCCTGCCTTTCTGCCAATCCATGGGTTACATTTTCCAGCCAGTCTCTTCTGTGACTGAGACCTTCCCTACTGCCCTGTCAGTTATGGTGGGAATCAAATTACGCAAACATGGCAGAAAGATGGAGTGCAGGAGAGAGGAAGGCGGAAACACTGGCTGTGGAAGGGACACCATCTGTCCCGCTGGAGGAACTCCCGCTCTGCTTTTTGTTTTCGGCTGGTTGATGTGAAGGACAAGATTTGTGAAGAACAATAAAACTCAATTTTATGGTTAGAGCACAGTGCCTTCACTCTTCTTGGCCAGTGGGAAGACAACCCCCTGAATGAGCCCACTTGCAGCTATTCACACAGCAGAAGTACCCCCATCCACTGCTGCTTGCCACCAAAGGCTTCTTTTGGATAAACTCTACACTGGTGTTTAACCAAGGCAAACAGAAAGGAGACTCAGAAGTCCCACTCAACTGTTGTATCTGAGCAGAAAACCTGAGCCAACAGCCAAACATATAAAAGAAAAAAATGGTAATATTATTACACAGTGGAATATTTTTCAGCTACTGTTACCTATGCTGAAGGTTAAGGAGAGGGAATGTGACAGAATAGAAGCAAAACCCCTGTAATTTAGTAATTAGGGTGCCTAGTCTGTAGGCACCTGTCTCCTGAAAGAAGATGGAAGCAGGGGGTTTAGTACCTCACCTTCATGTGCAGTGTGTGCAGGGGTTGTAAGCCTTGGCATGAAAACTTTCATTGCACCTGAGGGACACCTTGGGCTACGCAGCAGAGAAGCACCAAGCTGACAAATGAAACTGAGAAGTCACTGGTTCCCACACAGGGAAGAGAAGTAAGGAGTGTTCTGTATCCTTGATGCCCAGGGCCTGTAACCTTCTCTGAGAGAAAGTTGAGACTTGTCTTCCAGAGAAGGGAGTGCAGTCTGCTCTGAGCAGGGAAGCTGCTTTGCTGTGCAATAATTGTGTGCAATTATGTAAGTAACAAATATCTGAGAGAGACAGAAAAATAAAAGGAAGAAAGAAAGTAGAGAAATGAGCAGGCTTGCCAGCTGAGCAGAGGGCACTGGCCATGCCAGCACATCCTCTCAGGGCAGCTGGGACATCTGAGGAGGAGAAAGCATTTCTCTCTCCTGCGTTCATGTCCTAACTGCATTAAACAGTGGAGGGAGCGTGAGATTGCATGCTTGGGTTTTCTGACTCTGTCCCAAGGGGCTAAAAGTTGGGTTCTCATCCACATCCAAAGCCAAGAAAAGTTCTTAAAATGAAACTTTCATTTAAAAGTTTGACTTTCAAGACCCTCTCTGAGGAATGAGAAATTTTTATTGCATCTTCTTTGATCCAAAATCATATTTCCTATCTCAAAGGTAAGTTTCCTGAACACTGAGGTGAGAATGGGAAGAGACATCTTTCACATCCTTAGCTGAAACATACATGTGAGTGAAAATGAATCAAAGTTCACTGGGGGAAAAAAAGGACACAAAGAGGGTCAAGTAGAGCATGATTTGGGCACTCAGGTTCAGGGTCCTCAGTTCACAAAGGAGATGTTCTGGGCTACAATATTCTGTGTCAAAGAACAATTTCTGTGTTTCGTACAAAAGAAAAACTGTCCTAGGAACAGAGACACCAAAAGTCTAGGTTTTTTCATCCTAAGCTGCTGTCTTAACATTGGACTAGAACATTTCTTTGTCTTATTTGTCTTCTCTTCTTTTGATTCAGCAAACCCCTTTGTAGAGTGACACAGCTTGGATGGAGAGAAAGGAGAGAGAGAAGATGGAAAGAAGGGTCACAGTCAAAGATTATAATTTTCGCTCTGCACCAGGCTGTGCTCCAACAGTTAAGACACTATTCTCAGATCCAGCTTGCCTAGATCTGAAGACTGAATTGAACTACAGGTTGTTCTGCCTGGGTGAAGACCTCCTAGAGTGAGGCTATTGAAAAATAAGGGGACATTTGTTCTCCTGCATCTTGTGCAAGAAAGAGTAGTTCCCACAATTTCTTGGAAGGAATAGTTTCCTGTTAGATTGTTTTAGGAACACTCCAGCCAAGCTCCCAAAATAGACCTCATGTTAAATAGTGTATATTAAGTGGAGGAAGAATGGTAAGTAGAGGAAGGCCCAGTTTCTGAATCTAAACAGGGCTTAGGCATGAGCGGGAGAGATCTGGCCTAAAGCCTGGTGGTGGTTTAGTCCCATACAAATTTTATTGTCTTCCCCCTTCACTTCTCAAAGTAGAGTATACCCAGTAACATATTTTAACTTCTTAAACATTTCCAAGTGCTGGGATTCTTTGCTCTGTTTTCATGTTCAGATACCTTCTATTGAACTTTTGGATTCACTTCTGCATCTAGTTTGTGCTTTATTATTTGTCCATAGCATACAGCTCAGACTCACTTTCCTGACTGCCTGCTCAGAAGGAAGGTGAGCCTTTGACTTTGGCTGCCCTTAACCTCACCCTGGCCTGATTTTTCCCAAAAGGCCCAGGGTTAGGCCATATGTAAGTAGGGATTGTTGGGATTGTAATTGTGGGTGCAAGTGCCTAAATCCTTATTAAAACCCCTACTCAGCACTGTAAGGTTGGAATCCATAAACTAAAGCCAGGAGGTTCTGAGGCAGATATGAAAAGCTTGAGGTAAGGAGTTAAAATAAGTGCCTATTGGTGGTTCATTTTCATAATGGGATAGAAATTCATTCCTGCTGGAAGCCTTTGTACTGGAATGTATGAAGTCTTTAATTAAAGTTGATTAAAATGGTAATTTTGAGCTCTGATAGTTTAGAAGAACAATTTTTTCTCTCCTCACTCCACATCTGAAAACCTTTAAACTACTTCAGTGAACTGCAACCTAAGTAATCCTGCTCCTATTTTTAGGGACATAAGCCCTGGCTTCAGCAGGGCCATGGCAGTTAGAATAAGAAGATTTTCCAAGTGTGGAGGATTAGCCTTTGCAGCAGTTGTATGACAAAGCAATATAGTTGCCAGTGATAACAAGGAGGAGGAAAGAATTTATCATTTATTACATATTCATATTTGCCTCTCTAACACAGTAAACTGTGAAAATGCATCCAAAACTATTCTGTTTTTTGTTTGTTTTGGTTTTGTTTGTTTGTTTTTTAATTACTCAGAGCTTTCAGTTCCGCAAATGTCTCACCTCACTGCAAAGCAGAATAGATGAGTACTGGATGCCAGCTCTGTCTGTGGAATTGAGAACACTAAGCATCACAGTTTGGGTCCTGTCTAATCCTCTGGTGTGGAGTTAACCTGCTGAGACCTAAAAGCTCCTCTCTTCCTGGTACTGATCTTTGTAATCATGAGGAAAGCAGATCATTAAGTACACAGAAGAAGGGACATTTTATTATTCAGCTCTTAAATATCTATACTAGCTTTACTCTTCCTGTAAAATCCATGCTCCATCTGAGCAAGTGAACTAGTGACTTTAAATTTAATGACATCGATCCTGCACTGGTGAACCTGCAAGATTACACGGGTGATAAATTACTGAAACAGCAAACCATCAGAGGATAGTGCAGAAGGCTAAGAGGTAAACTTGTCATTAAAGCAAAAAACCCCAACCCACGACTTGTTCCCTTACCCCCCACAAAGCCCCCTCCAACAAAACACCCAAAATTCAAAGCTCTGTTATAGTCCAGATGGTGAAACACACAGGGTGTCAGAGCTAGCATGGATAGCACAAGGTCAGAAATGTGCAGCTCTGTATTTTCACTGATTTGGGATAAATCTCCCCTTTCAGTTGCAGAAATTTTCAATGTAAAAAGATGACAACAGAGACATCTTAGTTACCATAATTTAAATGTTCATCTGCTCCTGCTTACATTGCCTTGAAGTTCACGCTCTGTACATTTTTCAGAGATCTCCTTTATTGACACAAACATTCACAAACAGATCACTTCAGACTCATGTATAAAAGTTTACAGCTCCTAGGGGATGCATCTCTCTTCCTCTTTATGTCACCTTCTGGTACGAAGAAGCCATCAGTTCCTCAGAGAATACCCCATTGCCCACATATTGCAAGCTGCTGGAATGATTTTTTGCCATTTGCCCTTCTCGTGGTGCCTTAGGTCTCTTCACAGGAAGCTGTTGAGCTCAGTGGGAAAATAGGAGAGTCTTAAACCCCTGAAGGCTTCTTCAAATTACTGAAATTGCTAGTTGGCAGGTGGAACAGCCAATCAGAAATATCTGTAAAGGAAGTCCCAGACATCCTTCCTTTTCCACACCAGTGCTTGCTGCAGGGTGGTATAAAAGCGCAGCAGAAAGACAATGTTCCAGATGCTGTGTTTATTTCTGTGGAGATTCTCATGCATTTTTCTGGACAAAAAGATACTTTGTGTTTTTCAATCAAATAAAAACAGTAAACAGAGGTGAATCTTCCTTAGTGAGTTTAACTGGGACTTAGTATGAGCAGTTTTAATCTATTTCTCTGGGTCTGGACGTGAGCAAAGTTTTCATCCTCTGATACAGACCCATGGTCAAAGTTACAAAGGCATCTTTGGTGTTGATAGATGCACCTGGTGGGATTTGCAAAGCACCTAAGTGTTGCAGACATCAAATTTTAATTGCTTTGGCAGAATCCTAAAAGAGAGATGTCCACTAGATGACAAAAATATCTAAAAATCAGTTGTGATATCTCCTAAGTTTCATGTGTCAGACCTATCATTCCTGTAAAAGAGTCCTAAATTTTAATGGAGGAATATGAGGTTTCTACAGACTTCATGGGAGACTCCAGCCCTTCTCTTTGCTTTGCAGTGAGTTAACTCATCAAAGTTTTAAGAGAAATGTCTGAAATACTGATAATTCTTGTGACTTAGGCCTCAGATTCAGGCCTTCAGGATGTTTTGATCACTTCTGAAACTACAGATACGGTGGATTTTTTTTTGTTAGGGTTTTTTGGGTTTTCCACCTGAGATTAGAGAAATCTTTGGCTTCAGCCTCCTTCTCCATAGGCATTACCTTGAGCATCAGCCTGCATGGTGCTCAGGCAAGACCAGACTTTGAGCTACAGTGAAACTCAGCCAGTCAGTATGAATAAATACCAGATAACACAAACCAGAGAGGAGTGTATAAGGAAATGGTTTTGGGTGCTAAAAATAAGGTGTACAACTTGAAAAGTAGATTTCTGGTCCCAGCTCTTGCTGTGAAAACGTCTTTAGAGTTTTTAGCCCATTGGCTAATAAGAGGGTGAAAAATTGAGGGTTACTGCCCAGGATTATCGAAAAACATTACCCCTAGTACTCCTTGCTGGATATTATTTTCTCTTAATAATGTCACTCAAGTTTTTTGCAACGCAGTGCAGGAAAGGCAGCATGTGCCCAGCTGTCCATCCTATCAGGCTCGTGCTAGTTTCTTGGATATGTGGGTTGGACTTCCCTCAAGTTAGACCCAGCAGTATTTAAGGCAATGTTTCCTAACTGTTCTGCCACAGAAAACATCTGCTTCTGCTGCTTCGACGGTAAAGAAATGATTCCCTGCATTACTTTGGAAGTGCTTTGAATACCTCTGCTGGAGTGAGGTCTTCAGCAGGTCTGGAGGGTGTGCTGGGCACCAGTGTACATACAGTGGACATATGCTGAAGACACAGGAGCCTAGAAGGACTCCTAATTAGGAGGCATCTAATGAAGTTATATGCCTTGCAGTTTAGGTGACAGAAGGAGTGGGGAGGATGCTGGCTTCTAATTTGATTCAAAGTTTGAGTTCCTAGAGAGGCACTTATCTGATTCTTTGAAGCCTTGCAAGTTTAACTTTGAAGTTCTTCTGCCCTCTGAACCCTAAAAAAAAGAATAAAAGCTTTTTCTTTACTTCTGCCTTTACTAACAGCGCTCTGGATGGTTCAGTTTGTCCTCTATGGAGCCTCAAGCCTTCACTTACATTATAGCAGTCTGGTCTGACACATTTGTAAACTTAAACATCAGCATGACACTGCAGCAGAACACTGGTGATTTAGGTGTAAAATAAAATTACGATAAAAATAGTGCAGGGAAATTTCACATAATGTCAGAGACCCTATTCTGGCACAATTCCATGTCCTCCAGAATATCCTTCCATTAAACCGATTGCAAAGCTTATATGCTCTAGAAATTGAAAGGCAATGTGGGTTTATCACTTAATCTTCAATATTAGTTTGTCCTTTTTTTTATTACATGGGACACTTTAGTTGTGTCTCTTCAGAGATGATATAATTTCTTTCTTGGTTTTCCATTTCAGAGTTGTCAGTGGAACAAGTATTTGTCATAGATCATTTTGACCTGAGGTCTCCTCATCAACAATGAGGACCATACTCTGCAATATGTTCAGCTTTCTTTTGAATCTGACATGAATTTGCTAATCTTCAGCTCACCCTCTATGCCACTCAGTTAAATTATAAGCCTAGAGATTCTGCAAATGCTGAGCAGCATCTCTCTTTTTTTTTCTTTATTACTTTTTCCTTGCAGCAGAGATTTGTTTCATGCACAATCATTTAAATTTGTTTGTCAGGATATGTGTTAGGCATTTTGAATAAGATCAACAGTGAACTGAACTTTCACCCAAACAGGAACTAAATTAATCTTGATGTTAAGAAAATAGTCTTTAGAAATACTAAATTCCATTTTGCAGAAATGTGGCAATTTCACAAGAGAATGAGATATTTACAAAATCATTTATATGACACACTTGGCTGATCTTTGGATTAGAATAAGCTTTTATTTTTTTCAAATTTCATCATCACTGATTATATTGGTTCTGGCTTTTAATGTGCATAACAATAAATTTGTATAAATCTGGTTCATTGGGGTTTTCCCACTATGGTTTATTATATTACTACCTCTTAGCTAGATCCTGTTCTAGTGAGGTAAATCCCATGGGAGCTGCACTGAGATCAAACTATGCATACGTAATATGCAGCTGACATTTTATATGAAGTGCTAATGGAAGTGGCTGATTTTGCTTCAAGTGAAGTTGGTAAATGCAGAATAAATCCTGAAATGAGTATATACACGTGAGCATTATTTGTTGTACACACACATCTTTACCTGGCAGATGTGCTAGGGACTGCTAAGAGCTATGAATATTAAGACAGCACAAATTTTATCAAGACTAACAATCCCTGAACCATAAAAAGTAATGGTTCCAGCTTCTCAGATTACTTATGCTGGGATAAAACTGGAGTGCTGTGGTTAACAGTATATGTGTTTGCTCCTAATGATATCTTCCTATTGGACAATACAGTTTTAATGAAACCAAATGTGGTTCAGTGAATTTGCTGATTTCACTGAAGCTTCAGAAAAACAATTTCACACCTTAAAAACATTCTCTTTCCAGGTCTGTAATATTTTGGTTTTCCATCATTAAATAGCTTTTGAATTTTAAAAATGCATAAAATGAAAGAATCACAGAAAAATTCATGTTGAAAGGAACTTAATCCAGTCTCCTCCTCACAATGGGCTCAATGTTATACTCAAACCAGATTATAGAGTAAAAAACTGTAAAAAAAAATCAAATGTGAGACAAAATATTGTGAGTAATCATAAACCAAGGAAAAAGAGTAAATGATGCTTTCAAGACAATTTGAAATTGTCTGCTTTCTTTCTGGTAAGTTATGATCCAATATTGAAAAGATGAGTTTCCCAGGAAGCAGAATCTCTTTTATAACTCATTTATAACTTCAGTTGACAGCATCACAATGTACCAAAGCCAACACAATAATATAACAACCGGATTCAGCAACTGAAAACCTCATGTGTGAAAATTAGAGCTGGTCAAAGGGCTACACTGTTGTAAATACTGTGGTTGATTTACTCAGAATGAATATTGACTTTCCTTGTACACCAGATTAAGTTTCTATCCTAGAAGAATAGCAATCCAACTCGCGTGCTGAGCTCAAGCACAAATTAATATATAATTTCAACATCAAACGGAAAAGTTTATTCCAAGCAGTGAGGTTACCTGACCTCTCTTCTTTGGATTCCTCTGCAGCTCTGTAGCAGTATTTCAAAACAGAACCGAAATTCCTCAATCAGTGCTCCTGGTTCCCCAAATATGCTAAACCCTCTCCATGCATCTGGTTCTCACCATCCTGGAAAACTCCATCTCTCTCCCGTATCAGCTTCTTGCAACAAATAAAAGTGAACCAAAGATTAACCACAGTCCTGAAACATATAAAATGAAATTAAGCAAGTCTTTCCACGTCCTTCTTGCCAACGTAGTTGATACCATAATTTGAGAAAGGAACATTGGCTTTAAAAAATCAACCTTCGTGCATAAAAGCTGTGGATCTTAGTTAAGCACCTAATACAGAGTGCTTCTTTTTAGTTTTTTGACACTTTGATCTGACAAAATGATGCAGGCAACTTTGTACAATATTTTAATAGAAGTATGCTATGAACAAACAATTCCTGTTGCAAGCATGACAAGAAGAGACAGTAAAGGCTTTGTAAAAGCAAAAGCAGAAAACAAACACATACATTACGAGTCCGAATAAAGAGGAATAAAAATTTTAAAAGTAATAACAATGAAGAGAAATAATAAAACCAAAAATAAATGGCAATGGAAGGAAATAAGAAGAGTCAAAGATGAATAATGCAGTGAAGCAGCAAAATGGGGAATTCAAAAAATAGAAGAGAGAATGAAAGCAAATAAAAATGAATTATATAAATCTCTGTGCAATCACATTGCACAGAAATAAGAAAAGTAGAACAACTAGGGAGATAAGGAAATAACCCAATAATAAAATCATGAATGTAAATTGAAATATGTGCTTTTGGAAGATGGGAACAGCAAACAAATTCTGTAATGTAAAGTAATAATGAAAAGCAAAGGGTAGGCCAAGAATTTTGAAGGAAATTTCTTGTTGATGTGTTTAAAAAAGTTTCAGGCTTACTGATTTTAGGATTTTGGATTACAGCTGACAAATCTTTCCATGGTGGTAAAAGACCATAACTTTCTCAGTTGCTGTCCCTGGTTTTTTTTACACTAGTGCTAGAGAGACTTGTTGGAAAGTGTCTTCTGCCTGTCCTTCAGCAGCAGCAATGTACAACCTGCAGTGCTGGGTGGGAAGTGCCTGGGCTGAGGTCACGACACAGATTCTGGTGGTTCTTTGAAGGTTTGAGTTAGTTCATCCACCTAAAGCTTTGTGGAGGATCCAATGCTAGGAAGACAATGTTTGGTGGATAACAGTGAAAAGGGTGTTTTCAAATGTATGAGCAGATACAGGTCAGAGAGAAGGGAACCAGACCTGGGGGTGTTTCTGTTAGATGATCATCCTTCTTAAATACTCACAGTAATGTCCTAGTTGGGATCTACCATTGTACTCATTATTTGAACATCTGAAAACTCTTTGTAACATAGTGAATGATTATGATGCCCCAAGAGGCTGAAAAATTTCAGTATCACTCAGAAACTCTGTAGCTGAGCAAGAAGATAACACAGACGTGTCCTAATCCTGCATCACAGACTACTGTTTTTTTCTTATGGTTCCCCATGCTTGCTCCCCTAAATTCTTTCACTGTCAATAAAGAGTTCCACTTACTTCATCTTATTGCTGTTTTGGTCTTCCTTCCTCTCCCCCTCCTCTTTCTGTTGTAGGTGTCACATTGGTACCTGTTCATTAACAAAGGGGACAGCTAGGGACAAGAAATTAGGAAAAACAACTGGGAGCTGCACATAGGTGGTCAGTGAGGAAAAGTGAGCTAATTCAGAGCCAGAGAATTGAATGGCTGGCAGACACAAGCAGCAAAACAAAAGGAGTCAACATGGATAACAAGTATGGTTCAAAAATGCTGTGTTGGTAAATAAGAGGAAATTAAGTGCCCCAAGGCTGAATTGGCACTGACTTGTTGTTCTAGAGGGATTGTTTATATTCTTTCAGAAAGTACACATTGAAGCCTTGAGGTGCTTAGGAATGTCTTGTCCCTGCACTAGGATCACTCAAAGGTGCGGGTCTCCTTGACTCCAGCAGCTGCAGCAGCAGCCAGGGACGTGTGGCTTTTGGAAAACAGATGGTCCCCAGTCAGCCAGCAGGAGTGTGGGAAGATTCAGCCTGCAAAAGGCCCTGCAGCTATTTCCTCATCCCTTCTATAACCGTCCTGCACAGTTGCTTCTTGAATCCTTCCATCATACAGCTACCTTAATCTAAATGTGTGCACCTCAAAATGCAGTTTTCAGCTGGGTTCCACAGATCCAAATAATGCTGAGAGGCAACAGATGGAGGTAGCCTGAACCAGCTCCCGAAGGAAGGGTCAGCCACTCCAACAGAGCACTTTTAGAGCTTTTATAACTGCCAGACTACAGATCTAGATGACAATTTCCATCTTCAGGGAGGCATTAGTATATGTAGATTCCAAAAATGTAAGTTAACACTATCTTCACTTTTTATTACATGATTTATGGAGGTTTAATCATATTCACAGACCATATTTTGTGATACTCAAATTCTGTGTGAATAGCATTTTTGTTAAAAAACCAGCAGGGTTTAAAGAGTTAATATACACATACATGTATGGATATATTTTTTTAATCTTATGTTGACAATTATTGAAAGACTACCTCCAAATAAATAAAATCATGCTGACATCTCCTTTTCTTACTCTAACCCAAGAAAAAATGGAATAAAGCAGTCTATCTATTTCACAGCAGTGAAAGAGTTTTCTTTTTCTCAATGACAATTTTGTCCACTTGGTTAATAGGACAGGAAATTTAACTACAACAATGTATTACTTTGTTCTTTAGGTACAATATTAAACGGTAAAAATATTATCTTGTGGGGTTTCCTGACATCCTGGAGCAAAAGAAAAGGAGGAATATAATTATCTATAACCATATTAAAGGCTAAGGAAAAGAGTGTGAATGTTTTAGTTAAACTAAATCACTCTACCAGCTTTTGCCCTAAACAAAACCATTTTAGCAAATTCTGTCAAATGAAACCCAAGTGGGATGAAGTGCTGAGTATTTTCCTGCCAACTCTGCAAATGCTGGTGACATTATCCTCTTATTTTGCCAGTGTAATAGAGAATAAATTGTAAGATACTACAGAAGCTCAGCTCCATAATCATTAATTATGGTTTCTGTGTTAACTACAAAGAAAAAAATTGGTAAAACCTTTCCTAGTTTCAAATGTCAAGTTAAGCCTGTACAAGGCCAAAAAATATACTGAAGATTCATTGCTCTTGCCATCATTGTTGGTTCCAAAAAGTTCAGTGTTGTTACAGCTGGGGAAAAGTGAGGCAAAAGATTGTGGAATATAGTAGCATGAAATGCTGTATTAAAATTTACAGCAGTGTTCAAAGACACAGTTGCTCAGGAAAGTGGAACTTTATGCTGTGCAGTTAACATGTAAACATTGTGACTATAAAAATTTTTTTAAACATTCCAAATCCAGAGTAATGCTCTTATCCCAGCTTTGATTATTAAACAACACAATCCACACTATGTGAGGGTACATTGATTTGGAGATTTGAACTTATTGCAATCTATCTGCCAGCAAGTGCAGCAGGCTTTACTTTATCTGTTGAACAAATATGTTAGTCCCCTTTGCCATGTAAAACATAATTTTTGTTAAGTTGGAGGAAGAAACTCGTAAAGAAAAATCCTCAGATTTGGACTCTAAAATTAGGGTAGCACAACAGTGGCAAACTGATGTTATTCAGCAAGGTTGTTCTTAGTCCTTTTTGCTAAGGTAAATTTTGCTTTTGGGCAGAAAGAGAGGCTCAGACAAAGTATTTATGGCTTCATGGTTTTTATTACTATGCTTGGGATGAAAAGACATTTGTGGTCTAGCCTCTGGGGGATATACCAAGTTCCTTGTAAATATTAGGTCACTCATTGATTTACAGCTTTACTGCTGAAGTTTTCTGGACAAAGAAAAGTAAACCCAGTAACCCTTCTTTTGAACATATACTTTGCATGTACTTTTCATTACACAGCATTTCAATAAAATAAATAGAGCTCGATGACTTGAGGCAATATTCTATTTACAGATAGTTTATTTTTAATTATCTTCTGCCCATAATGCTGACTGTCAGACTATATCTTCTATACATTTACACAGATTGGTAGTGGCTGAAACAGAAATAAAATTGTTTGATTTTTTTCTTAAACCCTTGGCTTTCTTAAGGCTTCACACTGCAAATGGAGAATATGGCATTACAACTAAAATGTTTTGCTATGGAAGGCTGTCATGGAATCATAACAAGTTTATCGGTGTTTGGAAACTCATGTTTTCCAGTTACAGCAATGACTGCTTGTCTGGAGCCGTCGCTGTTGTTATTTTTCCACCATGGCTGGTAGAGGATGATAGCAGTGTCAAAGCTACATGTCTCAGGCAAGCCTGATTGCCTTTTCAGGGCTGTCTAGTTTTGCTTTCTTAACATCTGGAGGGAGGGTTGTATGATTTGGACTTCAACACAAATCAGAATCATTGCCATGTGCAAGTAGTAACTTGTATTTATGTACCAAAGTTTATATTTTAGGATATTGCATAAAATCCTTGACCATATCATTAAATTAAACTCTAGTATTTATTAACCAGTTTTCTACTGACAGCAATTTTATCATACATGCTTAAGGAGGAGTTGTTCTTCTGGCATATATATGCATTTGTTATAGTAATCACAAAACGTCCCAGAAGGACTATTAAATGTGCCTGTTTCTACAATCTGTTTATGCAATGCTTATTATATGTGCAAATAGTAATCTTTTTAAGGCAAGGACTTTTTATTCCAAGTAAATTGCCAGCAGCCAACAATGAAAAACAGAGTAAGATACGAATAGTGTGTTGTCACAAGATACATCAGATGTGATCACTGTTACAAGTCTACTCTCCCTAAAGGTATTTTTTCTTAGGCTGTCCTGAAGAAAGCAAGCCTTTTGAATAGGCTTGGTAATTTTCTTTGCAGGGTCAAGAGATGTGCAAATTAGAAGTTGCCAAAAATATTTCACAGGCACATACAGACTAAGACCTTGTGCTTGTCTTTAAACAGCCAAAGAATCTCAAGTCTAGCAAGTAGACTAGAGACATGTCAAGTGATGAAATTGAATGTGAATGTAAAAGCTTTTCTCTGCTGAAAAAGAACACAGCCTTTAGATTAATATTAGCAAACCCTACGATGTCACATTGCTACAATCAGCATCTCTCTCTGGGAAATAAGAATACATTAGTTCAGGTCAATATCTGCACTCCCATCAGCCAAAATTACCTAACTGTCTTTGTCTGGTAATGATAATGACATTGTTAGCCTCCAGGGAGCTGACGTCACACAGCTAAGCAACTCGGGAAGAGCACAGTGTACAAGTGTATAAGTGAACCAGCAAAGACCTCCACGGGTATGGGCTGATTCAGCTGACGGATGCTGTTCCAATGCTGCCGCACAAAATTCCAAATATGCCCCAAGCTGCACTTACAAGAAAACAAGCAACTTGGAAAAGAGTGTTTTAGGCATATAAACAGTTGTAAGCGACCCATCAGGAAGGAAGCTATTTCAAGAACAGGAGGTGTGACTGAATAAACTCTATGATGCGCAAATCACACTCAGACGCATACATGTGTATTTGCGAAAATTATGGCTAATATTACTTTCCACTCTAAAAAATTGAAATCCTTTGCCTAATCTCTTTTGCTGCTGCTATATATCTACTTACCTATATGCACCTGCCCACGTCCTGTAAGTACATTCAGGTCTTCCAAAGACAGCCAGGAGAAAGTAACTAAAATCAAACCCTGTGATAAGGCTAACTGTACTGTGTTATCATCATTGAAGTAACAGTGGCACATTAAATCTTTTGCCACTAAATAAAAAATGACTGTGAACTGTTTCAACAGTTTGTCTATTTAATAAGAAAGGAACAGCCAGTTTATCAGAATGATTGTGGGGGCTAAAGTAGGAGGTTTTTTTGGTGTTTGTTCAAAGCTTTACATGAAGCTAATTCTCTCTGTATATTGCATTTATTTGATTAAAAGAGAAGTTCAGTCAATACTGCTGTAGAAAAGCCAAGGCATGTCTGAACTCATTAAAGTAGGGTTTGTACACTGACACTGATGAAAGACCTGCTGTCGGTGCTGCTGCAAGTCCATTTAGTTTTTATTTGACATCAAGTTGCTTTGCCTGTACTGTCAGAGCTTGTACATGAAGCTGCACTACCATAAAAAAAACACCACATCTGACAAGGAGCCAGGGATTTCTCAAATGATACCTGGACATGCCTCATTTTCCTGGTCTGTGATATAACAGGTCTGGGCAATCTGCTTTTCAGTCGCTTTCTTCCCCATCTCAAAATGGCGCCTATGCTCTCTCCACGGTCTCCTCCAAATAGCTGCATGTGGGAGGAGGTACCTGCAACACAGCTTCTCCTACCCGCAATCCACTTCACATATGTCTGAGACGGGGAAAAGAAATGGGGCAGTCACAGGCATCCGAACTCAGCACTTGTGAAAGGAAGTAGCTCTGCTAAAGTAAAATCTGCTGCTGCCAATGGTTTTCAGCCCACTGGGCTGCCAGGAAAATCTGCTGTCAGTGGATGCAGCTTACCTAACATCATAACTGTGCAGACAGACTTTTTGTAGGGCATTCATGAAGGCTGACTTAGCCTGCTCAAGCTCATGTCACCAGACTGCCTCTATAGCTGGGCAGGAGCAGTGAAGCATGCAGGAGCATTATGGGATCCCGTTTCTCTCTGGTGACTGCAGAGGTGATTATCCTCACTACGCTAAAGTTAGCTTCCATGAAAACGTTTTCAGTTGGGCTTTTATCAAAATGACTGCTTCAGGGTCGAGCAGATTATATTCCCATAGCTCTGTTTTGACATGCTGTTTTGCTTTATTTCTCTCTTCATGGTGCTTCTTAAGCACTGCCCAGAATTTTTAGAAGCTTCAGATCAGATCTGATTCATCTCTTTTGAATAGCCTTGCAATGTTAGCCAGAGAAGATCCTTTTTATTCCCTCTTTTTATCTGCAAGCCAGATTTCTAAAAGAATTTGTCCCACTCTGCTCATCTGAATTTTTCTTCATTGGTTCCCTTTAATGATTTCTGAGCACACTGGTCAATTCTGACCCTGTTTATTAGGGCACAGAAGTCTCAGAAATAATTTCTTACTGGAAAAAAAATACAGAGGGGAGGCTGAAGGATTTGGGCTTGATTAACCTGGGGAAGACTGTCTCCCCGTATGTCTATAAGTAGGTCATCAAGAAGGTGGACCTGGGCCCTTCAGAGGCTTGCAAGGCAGGAGAAGAGGCATAAAACGAAACAGAAGGATTTCAGGCTGGATACAAGGAGAAACTGTTTCTCCAGGTGGACAGTGTTCAAGAGAGGCTCCTCACTCACACTGATGTTTTCAAGATCCATCTGAATGAAGACTTAAGCAACTTGTTGTGATCTCAGAACTGACCCTGCTTTGAGTAAGGTCTTGAACTAGAGCTCTCCAGAGGTCCCCTCCAGCCTTGATTATTTTGTGATTTGTTTTATCCATAGAGAATCTTAAGCACTGCTGGGCTTAGGCAGGAATGCCTAACCAAACTCAGACGGTTTTTTTTCATTATATTTAGGAGGAAATATTTAAAGGTTTCTCTATATTTTTAGCAAATAAACTACTTAATACTGTCTCTCTCTATATGTGTGCATTAACCTGGGAAAGCTGAATTTTGTGCCATATGAATCTCAGAACCACACATGACAGTGATAGTTTGAAATCCATTCTTGCAGCCATTTTCTGGGATTCACGTCCTTGCCTTCTCCAGCATCGTCTCCATATTATTACTTTCCTCTGACTCTAGAAACAGAAGATTTATGTTCCCTCATCAGGAAGCTGCTGAGCCCCACTCACTTTAATGATGAAAATCCCTATGAGCTTCACCCTGTGTATCCAGTCTGGAAAAGCCCAAATCCTGCTGCAGGCACTAAGTCTCAGTATCATTCAAATGCCCAAACAAAATCTCTACCAAAAGAGGCAGCAGCAACATGCCTCTGCACCCAGAACCGGACCCTGCTGTGGTCTTAACTTTTTCTCACCTCCCAGTTCTTTCAGCAGAGGGAATTTTTGTATGAGAGATGAATCAATCATCCTGATAAAGACTTGGAAAATGTTCTCTTCCACCCTCCACTCCCACAAGGCACAGTGGCATCCAGATGAGCCCAAAATTCTCACTCTTTTGCGCTTCTGTCACACCTTCTATCATCAAAAGGAAGGTTGGCAGGTTGGCTCCGGGGCTGTTCTCTTGGCAGTACAGTCGAGCAGAGTGCTGCTCTGACGGCTGTGCTGCACACAGGACACAAAACCGCTCTGCCCTCTGACACCGCTCCCATGCTCTGTGGATATGAGACCACTTGGAGTGAGAGGAGGAGAGATGTTCACACAGAGACACTCTCTCAGCATCTAATGCAAACACCTGCTGCGGACATCCTGTCTTTTTTTCCCCAAGCAAGCTTTTTCCTTCAACCCTCACCAGGGTCTTGGTTTGTCTTGACCAGGGTTCATCCTCAGAGGCCTGTCTCCCTGTCACAAATTTGCAGAATATCCTCTACTTATTCCACCTGGAGAAAATTTGGCAAAGAGCTAGATTTGGCAGACAGAAAGCAAAAGCCCAACTTTGCCCTTTTAAATGACATTTTTAACTTCCATGGAAGAATTCCAGCTAGGCAATCTACTCGAGTTTCTATTTACCCCATGCAAGGTAATGCTACTGCAAACATAATAAGCAACTTGTGTTATTTAGCTGAAAGTTACATTTTGGGGACAAGAAAGTAAAATTAGCATGTTGAAAGATTGACTCTGCAATGTTCTCTGCACGAAGGAATGGCAGCTGTGCCCTGGCACAAAGATACCATAGGCACACTGCTTTGCAGGTCCTGAGCATGGAATGCCGGTTAAGGACACTAGATGTGCACACAGATTAAGAATTAATAGGGTTTATAAATATATTCTGCCAGTCAAACAATATTATCTTTAATTCAGTCTGTAAAAGGGGTTTGCATGCTACACATCTTTTTATATGTGTGAGTGCTAAAGCTGTTTTAGTAGAATGGACAGGCATTCATTTCATATTTTGGTAATAAATTAAGCAATGGCTAATTTTAATTCCTCAAGTACTCATCCAAAAAGATTATTGGGAAATTTAGGTTCTAATATTACTTTCTAGCTGCATTCACATCACAAACTTATTCTTACTTGAAATCCTTGCAGTCCTTTGTGATTTTTGAGCCTTAAATATTTTTTTCCCTCCATCTCAAGAAACTATTGTTTTGTGTTTAAGAAAAGAGAATTTTTATATTAAAAAAATCAGTATTCTTGTGAAATAGCTAGTTTTTGTTTTTTGTTTTTTTTTTTTTTTTAAAGAGATTCTGCTCAGAATTGTTTTTGCAAATATTTGTGCAAATTCACAACAGAAATACTATTCATATTTGTTTCAATGGAACACCATTTTGGAATGCTAATTGAAATGGCTTTCCTGTGGAAAGACCTATCCCAAGTAACAAACACAGCTATGCCAAATACATTCATTACAATCCGTCTTGAGAGAAATCCAGTCCCCCTCAGGCAAAAAAAAAAAAAAAAAACCAATGTTTAAACAAGCAATCTGCTTGGTGTTTATCTACACATGGGCACACATGCCTAATATTCCTACTGACAACCATTTATCTTTTCCCTACTGATTCATTCTGGTGCTTCATGTTAGTTATTGTTTTTTTCATTATAATTTTTCCAATTGTATCCCAAGTTTATTAGTGATTTATAAGCTAAACCATGATATCTGGTCTAAATAATCTGCATGCTGAAAACAACATTAAACTAATATGCCACAGGATACTGAAACACTTCATTGATTTCTACAATGAAAGTCAAAAGGATTGATTGTGTAAGAATTCCTTCAGGTCATTAGATTGCTGTGGCAGGTGCTGTTTTATTTGCAAATTCCAGCAAAGAAGCTGGGTCCAGCAATATAAGATTGTGAGGATGGGAAAATTACAATGCTTGGAATATTTCTGCAACATTTGTCACCTTCTTCATTTCCGTGGTTTGGACAAGTGAAGAACCCATTGCAGACTGTATTGTATTATTTTGGGGAACAGGGAGGAGGAAGTGCTTGCAAATATTTCTGAAGAGCTTGATGTACACATTCAAATCTAAATACAAGATTATCTTGATGAAGTACTGGAAGTTAATAAGATTATTTTTCTTGGGGTTAAATTCATCTGTCTGTGCATGTATACATGCATATACTATGCACATCTATATATTCAAGTGGGCAATTTCATCTGGTTTCTATTACCTTTGGTACAAAGACATGGTGGGATAGACCTATTAATGGAAAATGCATTAGATATTTGTCAACATAATATGCCTAAACTCAGAAGAAGTAAGAGGAAAAATATATTTTCCAAGTTGACCTGCTGTGTTCATCACAAAATCATCTCAATATGTTCATAAAAACACTGATTGCAGTGTCTGGTGTCTTTCACATGTGGTTCTTTTTTTTCTCTCCTCCCTTCTATCCCCATGCAAGAGTTAGGGGGTTGAACTGGGTTACTTTCTAATTGTTATTACTCTGTAATACAGTTTTCTTAGTGAGACATATCAAAAAAGGCACCTTTTAAATTTGAATGTAGAGTACCTTAGCTCTTGTGAGAACATGTCCTGTAGTCTTTTACAGACATAAGAGAACATGTAATTGGGAAATAAAATTTAAAGAAAAGTTTAATCATTGAAACACTGAGAATGACTCCGATCATCATCTCTTCTCCATGTCACACCTTTAAAATCCAAATGAGACTAGTATGTGTACCGAGTGGCTCAGTAGATGAGGAAATTACAGTAGCTTCAGGGTCTGAGCATCATTGCTCAGTGCCATTAGAGTAAAGTTCGTCTGGGGGAGAGATTTGGCAGCATGGGCTCTGTCATAACTATAATATCGTGGCAGCATTAGAGTATGCTCAGCTCTAAAAACAAGCTGGGAAGACTAGTAATGTCTCCTGAACTCAGAATTAGCCTCACAGGTCTCTCTCTGAAGTGTAGCAAGCTGAAGAGCATCTTTTTCCAATATCCCAGATGGTTCTTGTACAATCCCTATAACTTCTTTCAGTCTCCTATTCCCTTCCCGCTTTTCCTTCCAAAATGCCACTGACTATGAATAATTTAATTTGCCTGCCAGAGTTCTCCATCACTTTCTCCATCCTTAAGAGAGTAACTTTCTAACACTGTATTTCAATGTCTCCTGGCAGAATATTTTCCATCTGCTTTTTAGATGTGTGAGTGTGGGAGGGGCAGAGGAGGCTGGGATGGCGGGGGTGGTGTCAAGGAACGACGCCAAGGCATACTGCTCTCGTTGAAATGATCTACTGCTTCCTTTCTGTTTCCACAGGGCTTGGTGCACTGCTCTCACTTCTCTTCAGCGTGGCTGCTGTTCTTCACTTCTCCCTGAGGTAAGGATAAGAAGGAAAGAGGAAAAGAAACTCAACTTCTCCGTGCATAACTTTCAGAGTGTGTTTAGATTGGAAAAGTCTGTGAAATAAAGCTTCCATTATCCTAGCCTGTTCATCTCCGTTAGCTTTGTAGCTTGCATGAAAAGTATTTGAAGTATGAGCACTGATCTGAATGGACAGAGGGAGCCAGGCAAGAATGTGGGCACCCACAAGGAAAGGGAGTTGAACTCCATCTCTGACAGACATCACTCTGGCCATTGCTCTGGGAACAGGAGAACAAGGAGATTTCTTGTTATCACAAAATGAAAATAACATGGAGCCATAGCTGTACTCCAAGATACTATTAATAGGAATAACATAAGGTTATTTGCCTTGTGGATTTTAGGTTTTCACCTTTACAATGAAGAAACCCCAACAATGAGTAGTTTTCTTCTATTTGAGCTGGGAGGACTCAATAAATCTTAGGTCTTCCCTACATCTAGACATGCCTTTGAAGTGGTTTTCTGTGACAATACATAAATAATGGGAAGCTGCAAGAGACATCCTGAAGCAGTCTTTAGGATTGCATTGAAGTACAGTTATGTAATAATAAGAAGCAACTTGGATTAGCTCATGAAAGTCAAGAAACATGACAGCAGGCATTATGCTTAAAGTGGAACTTATTAATGATAGATTAAATAATGCAGTATCCTGTTCTCCTGAAAGGCTGTTCCGGCAGTTTGATGCCTGTGGCTATGCCTGGCGTGGTGCACCCCATCACATTCAATCACAAATGCTCCGTCCGGCTGCGCAGGGACTTTATGTAAAGAGAGCCCGCTTGGGAATCCCACCCACCTTTGCCACAAGCCGAGGAACTGAACTCACTCTGTGGTGCAATATCAGATCACGGAAATGGAATGCAGAAAGCGTTGTGCAGTTCTGCTGCTGCTGACATGTAACGTGGAAAATTGCTGCTGATTGCTCCATTTTCATGGTGATCTTTTGCATTTCTTTCTTCTGAGTTCTGCTACGTATCGTGACAATTCATCTAAATTATATAGCTTCTCAGTGGATAATTTATTATTACATATTGTAGTATTTTATCCATATTATGTGTTTTCTTTAGTACATAGTAGTTTGAGCATATCAGTATGACTGACAGGGAACTGGATGAGAATTTCCCTGTCTTGAAAGTTGCAATATAAAATTATCTCACTTAGATGTTCATGGGATAAAGACATTACTTTTCCTTTTGTTTCTAAGACTTATTAAAGCTGAATTATGCTCTCCTATTGCAAAGTACAAAACATATCTTACTGATATCTATTTGTCAGTGTTGTACTGTGGATATATTACCACATTTTTCTCCATAGTCTTAGATGAGTTTGACAGATCAAAATCTATATGCAGCTGCGTAATTAATTTATACTTTGTCAAAGTTAGGAAAAGATTTGAATGGCAATTCAGAAGAATCTCATGCAATGCTTAAGTTAGATCATTGCTCCATGTACCTTACAGTGTGTACAAGACAAAGACTGAAATCTACAGCTTTGTTCTATTTTGCATTAAATTGTAGGGTTCTTTTTTTCTTCTTCTTTTTGAGCATATGCCACCAAGCATGCTAATGAACCAGTCAAAGAATCAGCTGTACTAACAGTTAATGAGAATTCAAAGAGATTTATTTAGCCTAGCATCATCGTTTCAGTGAAGATTCAAAGAGGATTAATTTGATTTATGTCAAAATGGAGGAATCTTTATATAATCTACAGTCAAAGTTTCATGAATATATTTATTCAGACTTACAAAGTTCTCAAAATTCATGTGTAAAAGGCTATGAGAGAAGAAGACAATATTTATTTATATGTAAATTATTCTTTTTGTGCATAAAATCTATTTTAGGTTTCAAATGTGTTTATATCTCCTCTTTGCAATGATTGGGAATTTGCAGGATAAAATGTGGAGCTTTTGAAATCGATGAGTTTTATATGTGATTTTAATGGACTCCAATATTCATTTACAAAAATCTGATGGGCAGACACAGATAAGAAAAAATTATACAACATAATCCTTAAAGTCCCTCTACCACTCCTCAAAGAAACTTTTTTCTGGAATACATATCACACATACAGAATACACACTAGTGTGTTATCAGCATTTCATCTGCTGTCTTTTGGAAAAGCTGCATGACTCACATCTTTCTCATACCCAAGTAAAAAACTCGTGCTAATAACGTCATTACAATGCATCAAAATTTCACATACAGCTATATTAAGTATGGAAAAGACAGCTGATTTTAACACCAGCAGGGCTTGTAAGCACATCGCTGTTCCTCAAACCCCACATCATTACCATTTCCAGGAACTGTTTATGGCATCCTGAAGTGGCTTTTCATACCCCATTTCCAAGGCTGTTTATGCACTACTGCTTTCACACAATGACCCCATATCAAGCGTGATGATACTGAGTCACAGATGGCTTTAATACAAAAAACCTTGTGTTGAGCCATTTTCTTCACATACACATTGAAATCCAAATTATTCATGAATAACCGAACTTTTGTTAGACAACTTGGGCTGTCTAAACTCCAAATTCACAAGATTGTTTACGCTTGGCCAGAAAAGAAAGAAATGATAGCATGCAGTATCAAATGACCTGACCAGCTCTTACAATGTCCTTCTGTTGTTTTTTTTTTTAAATTTGTTGTCTAGTAGGGCTTTTTAAACAATGGGGAGAAGTAGCTCATAAATGCAATCCCTTGTCTGACTTGTTCTTTCCAAGACTTTAGGTGGACATTCCCAAGACAGTGGATGTTAATCCAAAAAAACTATGAGAAAAAAAAGCATTTTACTTGTTCCAAGTGGCTGTTGGCAATTGATATTAACATATAAATTAAAGAAACCTTCCAGCTGATATGTGTTTAGGCATATGACGTAAGGAAAACAGTAGATCTAGTCTTGTTTTGCACCAAAATGTCCCTTTCCCACTGACTTCACAGGACAACACAGATGCTATTTCACCTGAGCATGCTTTCATGCTCAGTAAGGGTATTTGCTAAAACATCTCTCTGAAAGGACTTTCATGCTCTCTGGCTGTGGCCAGTGTTCTCTGTCAGACACCATGTTCAGCACATATTAATAATGTTATGCTTCAGTGATAAGAAATTAATGTCTTTTACTGTCCAACCCCCCCATATGGATCTTACACATAACTGTTTAGACATTCAGAATGAAATATTAGCGTTGGCATTGCCTCAAAAAAGTAAGGTAGGGAAAATCCATTTTATTCTTAATTTTACATAGTCACATATATTTACTTTTTATACTAACAGAATTAAGATGTGCAGAGTAAGGCAACATTCTTGGCCAGAGAAACCTAAAAAACTGTAACCATGTGGAAAGGGTACAAGGCTGGTCCAGCGCAGCTCCCATGGGCATCAAGTGATATTCTGCCACTGCCACCAGGTGGAGCAGAGTCTGTGGAGTTTTGAACAATTCAAAACCTAAAAAGAAACTTCTGAAAAAAGAAATTGAAAAAATTAGAGTTTTCTTTGACAAAAGTAATAGAATCTACTCCTCCTTAAATGAAATCTGAATATGAAAAAACATGTTAAAAGATTCAGTTAGCCCATCAGGATGGAGGAAATCAGGCTTCTCATGAATCATGTTAGGCCAGAGCAGCACTGCCTGTGGCAGGTTTAGACCTACCATGAACAGGCTGACTTATCTAGTGACAAAAAGCTGACAGGGGCTTTAGCAGGGCAAGTCTCCCTGACACTGATTTGGGTCCCTCTCTCCTTTCTAGTCAGCACTCTTGGCAAAATATGCAGGAACATCATATCTCGGAGACCTCTTCGTTTGTCCTGTCTTGTAACTGGCTAACTCGTTAGGCAGTTATTAGGTGGTACTGACAGATGAATTCAAAGGCCTTATTTACTAAAAGCACAGCTGAAAGTAGAAGGATTGTAACAGTGTTCTTTAGGTGACAATCTCGGCATGAGTTTAGTTAAAGGGTCATTTTGAAATATAGCTATATAAATAAACAATCAGGTTATTTTAATGTGATTTAAAAAGGAAAGGAGAATACATTTAATTTCACTTGAACAGGAAAAAAAAATGTGCACAGAACAGTTAATAATGATGGTCTAAATATTGTCTGCTATTGCAAAATGCAGGTTCTGTGTTCAGTCAGTTGTGTTATGATAACTCTGTTATGTAAAATCAGGTCATGTGAGTGTAATGCCATTTAATGGGATAGGTTATAAAATCAGCTCTGATCTGAACAAAAATCCATTACAATTTCCCATTCCCTACATTATCTTGGTGCTGAACATATGGTATTCCATTTTAAAAGAATGAATTTACTTTTCCTTTCCCCAGAATTTAATTCTAAATAGCACTCACCTATACTCTTACGCTGCAATGTGTATATGTTTCAAATAGAGGAAGGTTAATTCTAAGCTATAGAGCCTGAGATCATTGGGGTGGCAGCAGTATGGGACTCAGTACCACTAACCTCTGTTATTTACTTTGCTTTTTGGCTTTTAATATCTCATTGAACCTAACATTTCCTCTGTCACCTGCAGCTGCATCAGCTGATACAGTTCTAACTCAGGGTTCTTCTTGTTCCATGCAATGCAACAGCATTGTAATCAATAAAATAAAGGAGTGAAAAATCCCAAAAGGTTGTACTTTAACCTGCTGGAGAACAGCTAAACTTGGAATATAGTATCTTCACAAACCACATCATTTAACAAAAGTAATTCCCTTTTATTCCTGTTATCTTATCACTATGTGAAAGAAGTGTCAGGCTCCTCTCATACATGTCTTTATGCTTCCAAAGCTTAGGTCCTTGTCCTACAAGACAAAAGCATAAACTTTACATAACTGAGATCATACCCTTTATAAAGTGACCTAGAAGAACCACTTCAGTGTTCTCTTTATGGGGTAAAGAGAAAAAAATAATCATGCACAGAAAAAGAAACATTGGACTGTATTAGAGGCCTTGAAGTTTTTTGAGGCAATCTACTCAGAAACATAGTTTCCCAAACATCAGATGTAGAATGTTTCTCCAGGCCTTTTGAAAAACAGATGACTCAAAAAAAAGTCAGTAACCATAATGAAAGCAATGCTCCTAGATCAACCATGAGCTCGAACTTTTTCAGTGGTTATTCACAACAGAACTTTGAATATTTTTTTCACTGATGTGTAATGAAAGGAGTTATGTCATCCTCTAAAAATGTACTGGTTTTTATAAAATATTTAATATGATCCTATGCTATGTAAATAAACTGTAGAAAGAATAAGATATTAATTGCTACAAGAGATCATCTTCCACCTAATTAACATATATCTTGAACTTTCTCTTAGCATATACCGTGGATAGTATCATGTTGAAACGTGTTATATTTATAATCTGTCCTTTTTCTAGAAGTAAAAATGGGACGAGTACCATTTTGAATATGGAGATTTTCTAGACAAACTATCTTTAAGCCTTCCCACATAATAATATTCCTTTGACTTTCAGACTGTGGCCTCACTTTTAAAATACATATGCTGCACATGGAAATATTTCATATCTCTTTCGAAGTGAAATAAAAGTATATTTTAAGATTTAAAAATGTCAGGATATTCTTTTCTGATTTTTCTATTTCCTAAATAAATGCAAAGGGAAAGATTCACAGCTGTGGCTGTCATAGGGCCAGGACAGTGACTTTTCCATTTTTTCCTTTCCTAAGTTTTATGGAAAGGACTATATGATGAAATAGTTTCTGGGAGTAGGAAATGAAATTTCTAATATCAGCCTTTAGATACTGTCCAGTTTCTCTAAGGGAACTAGAAAAGGACTGAAATCACAGTTTAACTGTATTGCATTTACGATGGATGCACTACCCTGGGCACCAGGACTTCTGGTGTGGCTTGTGGGGTTTGGGAAACCAGAATCTACTTATACTCCACTCCCACTTCATCTATGGTTGGAAAAATTCATCTGAAGAAAGAATGTAATTCACCTGTTACAAGTGCTCCAGTCACTCATGTCTGCTTTGCATGGCTTGTGCAAATGCACAGTGATATCCCCACTGATGTAAAATTACAAAATATTCTCATCATTGTCCTTACAGACAGACAAAACCAGGAAGGCTGACATTTATATGTTTTGCTTTAATCTGAGATGTGCTTTCTAGAGTCATTTGGAGACCTATTCAATGAAATTTTTAGGGCTTTAGGCTGGTGGTGGTTTCACTTCAAGATACCAGCTGTACTAGTGTGCTCAAAGGTGGTGAGATCTGCTCTGAGTCAGAGCAAAAAAGGAAAACATTCTTTGCCAGAAGCATCAATACTGGCTAAATATTTATCCCTCAAAATAGACCTTCAGTTTTCACCAAGTCAAGTTAGCTATTATTTTTGTTGTTTATGCTGTAAGCAGATGCATTTACAAACATGGAAAGGAGTCATTCACTTTCATTCTTTCCATGTTTTGTTTATTATTTTAAACAGTTTATAAAAATTTCTAGGAACAGTACAACCATTCTTGGGCTCAGCCTTCAGTCAAATGACAAATTTCTTAAAGAGTGTTTATCTGGTGATATTCTTCCTAATAGAAAGTACATTATAAACATTCAATATATAGAGAGGTGTTAATATTCACATTTGATTATCTGATTGTTTATCACTCTTTGCTTCTGAGATGCTTTTTAAAATTATCCTTTTTATTCTTTGCTTTTCAATGAATATTTTATTTGGCCTCCTGGTTGTGTTTTTTCTCCCCAAAAGAAAAAATTGTTTACCTTTCAGAATCTGTATTTATATTGTTTAGTCAGTCTGCCATCTTGTAGCCTATTGCTTCTGTTGTTTTTCTAAAGGGTGCCAAATAAGGTATTTGAGGGGTATCATTTTTGACTCACTTTAGTGGGGTTACACACTTTTATGAGTTTATCTTAGATGACCAAAATGTTTTTATTCACTTATAAATATGGCGGTGTGTGTTTATAATTAATTAAATAGTAGAAACCATTACTCAACAATAGTGAGTAAACAAAAATCACAAAAACTTTCGCTGATAAACAGAGCACGAAAGGAATGAAAGTGAGTGATTGGTGTCTATGTTTGCAAATATGGTTTGAAAGATTCAACGAAAGTAGTTATGGTTACCATAAAGGAATTCCATGGTGAAAAAACCACAGGCATTAGCAATGCTGTTAGGTGGTTTGAATACATTTCTAGTAAAATAGGGTATGTTTTAAATATTGGACTTTTAAAAAATTTTATTAAGGCAAATTTCTCTGAGGCCTAACCTTGACGATAGTCATGTTGCATTGTTACACTGTATAAAACTATGTAAGTTTCACTAAAATTAAAAAAAAATAGGATGGCACACAATACACAAGAAGATATTTTGCTTAAACATTTTGCTAAAAAATCTTTTTATTTGCTCCTTTTGGTGTACACTACTCCCTTATACAAATACAACTATTGATGTCAACCTTGCAATTACAAGCTTGTTGTTATACCCAAGTTGTTGTCCCTGGTGTAGCTTCTGTATCTGAATTCTACATTTAAAACATTGACCTAGAAAGATAGAATACATTTTATTTTTGGAAACAACAAAATTTCGTATGTGTTTACAAAATGCGAATACCTTTCAGACTGTGCAGCCCTGCTAAATAGAGACAATGCACACACAGACTACAAGTACTGTATAGGAAGAGCTCCTTAATCACATTGTGACGCTGGAAATTTGTAGAGCTATTGTGACCCATTTGGAAAGGCCACTTAAATCACTAATAGCCAGGACTCTAATGAGCAATAAAAGTGCTTCAGATAGAGGACACTAAAATTTTATGACTACCCTTTACTAGTGTGCTTGTCTCACAAATGTTCCTCTCTATATGGAGAAAAGCAGAGACAGGTCCTTATAGTGGCAAACTTATTTAATATCTGTCTATATATAAGCTTATCTAGTTATTTATAAAACTATATAAGGTTTCTAAACTATATTTGTATCTCTTTCTCTCAGCAACCATGCCTTCTGCTATTCTGAGGTGATAGTTGATACCCAAATAAATCCTATTTGCTATATTCAGCCCATCTTTATTTTTGGTTTGTTATAACTAACGGCTGTGGGTCTCATCAGTTTGACCTTGAAAAGACCTTATATTTGACACATAGGACAATACAGATATGATATGCTTATGAAAGGGTAACAGAAGTTAGCAACCACAGATCAGAGATTAATTCAATTGAAGATTTCATATTATAAATGAAGTGGAGGTGTGGACAATATGTTACCTCTCATTGGACAAAAAAATGAGGTGAGTCATATTCTAAGTCTTCCACCGTCTCTCTGCAACCCGCAACTCTGAAAATGTGCTATAGATTTTCCTTGTTCAGTGCTAAATTTGGACAGAAAGTGAAATTAATGTCATCTAACTTTAGACCACTCCAGTGAAGATGCCAGCAACTGAGCTGGTCACCCCGGACCCCATTTAAAGTCATGTAGACATGGAGTTACAGTAGGGTGAGACTCACAGGCTTTGTATGAGATGGATGTTCCCTGATTATCCAACTTGCAGTTATCTACATGGGTTCAGAGGAATTCTAGTCTTAAAATCCAATGTTCAGGCAGACATCATCCTCTGATCATCCGTCCATCATTCATCAGCTGAAGCTAGTGGAAGCTGCAGACATTCAGCACTACTGAAAAGCAGAGTCCATTTCAGACGTACATAATTTGCAATGGTTCTTCTGTGGCCATGCTGGAAAAGCATTCTGATCTGTTATCAGAAATGTGTTACAGAAGGAAGTGACAAAAATGCAGCTCTAGATCTTAACTCGGCTATAAAACGGTTTTAATAGTTAAACTCTGTAATTGTTTCATAATCTCAAGTATATTTATGACTTCTTAAAGGTGGTCAGAGTTCATACAGTGATGGGATCCATAGAAGAGTCTATAAATAAACAAAGTTGATAATGAGCTAATTCTTCTATTTCACATTTCAGCATTAAAATATATTCAAAAGTATAGGACTGCGTTCAAGTTTACTTTAAATACTGTCCATCTTTAGCTGCTGAAGTTTATTCAGGAAAGCATTCTATCTGAAAAACAAATGCAATAAAAATGCAGAGTATTTTACTGGGAGATTTTAGAGATCTACCTATTTTTAAAGTTCATCTTCCTCCAATAGATCTCATTTTTAAGATGTAAAATGATATACCAGACATATCTTTTCAAAAATGGAACATGTTTCCTTTTGTCAAAGCAGTAGATGCCAAATCTGCATGTGGTAGAAAGTATTGTGCATGTGCATACTGGATAGGAAAAAGGGATGGAAACATTTTTGACTTCATGTTCCAGAAAGTCCTGTTTAATCTGATAAAGGTTTTATAAGAGGCTTAAGAAAGGGTTAAGAGACCTCATAGGCTGATTTGAAGCAAGGGGAACAGGAAGAAGTGGAGCCAAGGCAATGCCTCAGCTGTGACATGACATGATGGAGCCTGGTACAAATTGAAGCAAAGCAAACCTTCCTCTCTTGAACTTCTGAAAAATAATAGCTTTCCTCCCTTAGGAGATTGTGTCTTGAGTTTTACTAGGGCTTCCCAATATCAGGGAAAAAAAGATGAGACCTCACTCTCTTTTGAAAATTTGTTTACAATGGTGATCTCCGGTTAAATTGCACTTCCAGTGAAAGAAAAATACTGAGGATATTGGAACATAGATTGGGGTTTGAGGTACTAGGATGACTAGAGAGTACCTTAGCTCTGTGTGGACTGATGTTGATACCAATCCTTAGCACAAACCATGAAAATAAGAAATAAAAGCTTGTTCTTTTTTGCTCTGTAAAGCTATATATATATCCAGATTATGCTTTTACTGCTACAGATGTATGATCTGAACAGGCTATCCTGGACTAATTCCAACAGACTGCATTGTGATGCTAGAATCTGTGTGAATGCATAGATTCTTGAATATCAAAAAAGTCAGTTCTTTCCATCATGACAAAAAGTAGCTAGTAGCTATACCACGAGACAGAAGTACTGCTGAAGGCAGTTGCAGCATCTCATTATATTGTATTGGGAAAAGCCCACACATGAAATGGCTGCTTCAATGGAGTGGATGCTAGTGAGCTATAAGATATTTTCCTTTGACCTTTTTTCCAAGCAAACCATGTAGCAAAGGAAGAAACTAAAATATAAGTGAAAATCAGGATTCTCTGTTCAGCTGCTGCAGCTTACATGTATTTGACCATGAATTACTTGCAAAGAAAAACTTTTGTATTGTGAGCATGGTAAAATATTTGAAGAAGTAGGGCAGAGAATCTTCATCTCTGGAAATATTAAAAACTCAGTAAATATTTTACCAGCCTGGTGTAACTGGCCTACTTCAGGCAGGGTTTGGACCAGATGCCCACTAAACATCCCTTCCAACCTCATTTATTCCATTATTAGAAGGTTTGGGCATTGATTGTATACCTAAGACAAAAAACATCAACTTCAGGGTGAGAATCAGGGAAAAGCAAGACAGATTTCTGCAGTCAGAATATATCACAGAACAAAGAAGCTTATTTTCTAGAAGATTTCTCCCAACTGCTCTAAAAAATAGAGATAAAACCACTTGCCTTCAGGTTGAAGATAATTTTCCACTTTGAGACTTTGAGTATTCACTACTGACTTAAAGCTATAAATAAAAGACACCAAAGTAGACTTGATTACGCTAAAGGTAATGGGAAAACACCAATCTTTACAGTTGCAGGTTTTTTCCATGTGGAACAGAAAGATGAAAATGAAAAATGTTAAGAGCTACATTGTTTCTGGGATGCCAAAAGATTTGAGTGTTGACTAAGGCAGAGGTACAATAAATATTGGACTTCAGTAAATGCTGAATGCTTCAGTGAATGCTTCAGTAAAGCATTCATCACTTGCCTGATGCCTTCTCCGGGACAAACTGGCAAGATACAAATTGGATAGGTAGTCTGTGAGGTAGGGTAGGAAATTTGCTCACAGGTTGCACTCATAAGGTGGTGATCAATGGTTTTTACCAGCCTATCACAAGTGGGATTCCCCAGGGATCAATATTGGGCCCCACACTGTTCAACATCTTCTGATATGGTCTGGATAATGAGACTGAAAGCACCCTTACCTACTTTGCTGATGACACTAAACTGTGTGGTAAGGTGGACATGCCAGAAGGAACAACCAACTTACAGAGCAGCCTGGACAGGCTGGAAGAGCAGGCTAGCAAGAACTGTGCCAAATTTAACAAAGACAAGTGTGGTGTCCTGAAGCTGGAATGAAAAAATGAGAGTCCAGTGCAGGCCAGGATTTGTGTGGTGCAAGACCAGCCTTGCTGAAAGGGACCCGGGGCAGGCCAAACAGGAGTCAGCAGTGCACTGCTGTAGCAGCAAGGGCAAGTCAGACCATGGGCTGCATCTGTGGGGGCATTGCTAGCAGGAACAGAGATCCAATCATCCCACTCTGCTCAGAACTTGTCAGGCCACAGCCGGCATGCAGAGTCCAGCTGTGGTCCCTACAATTTGAAAAAGATGTGGACAGACTGGATAGAGTCCAAAGGTGGATCACAGAGTTGGTCAAAGGGCTGAAGAACCTGTCCTGTGAGGAAAGACTGAGGAGAAGAAAAGGCGTAGAGGGGTTCATCACAGTACTACAGTAGTTAAAGGCAACTGCAAAGAGGAGACACATGGAGAAGACAGGGAGAAACTGTTACATTTTGCACAGGGACAAGTTTCATGTCCATATAAGAAAGAATTTTTGTTTTCAGTGAGGACAACTGTTCACTGGAACAATCTCTCCAGGAATGTGGTAAAGCCCTCATTGTTGGAGGTTTTCAATACACAATTGGACAGGGTGCTCATCTTGGCTCTTTATCCCATGTAAGATTGGACCACGTGACCTTTCAAGGCCCATCCAACCTGGGATTTTCTGTGATTCTATGAAAGAGGAAGAAATAAAGTATATTTAACTGCACTTGGAATGCACCTGTGTGTTAAGGCATTACCTCATCAGGGAGCATGTAGTCAACAGTTGATTTCAGCAAAGACTTATAAAGGGTTTGGTATCTGTGACCTCTGGCTATTGCCTATACTGACTGTTCTCCACCAGCTCCCAAACTCACTGAACTGCTCTCACACAGCAAGAAGCACACACTCATCCTTGAAATAATTTTGCTTTCAGTTGCTTCCCTGGCACTAAAACTGCAAACAAAAAGACTGTCTTTCCAACACTTCTCTCACTGCCAATCCTCCTACGTAGGTTACAGGAGGAAAGTTTCCCTGGGTCAAGTATGAAGAGGAAGAGATTTAATGAAAAAGTGTGGAGCTGGACTGGAAGAACTGACAATCTGGAAGGAAAGAAGGAGAGGAGAGTTAGCAAATATTGATTCATGTTCCTCTCTGTCTCTCGGGACTGAACACAGTAATCTCAAATCTCTGTGTCTTTATTGCCTGGAAACTGTACGGCCCATATGTCCCCCGCTCACAGCAGAAGCAGAGCTGATCAGGAGATAATTTTTCCTTGTTGTTAGTTCCACTCTCAGCTCATGCTGCTATGACAGTTAAAAATACTTAAAGGTTCATGGTATTCCTTGCTCTGACATCTGTGCCATTACAACTGGAATAGTTTATGACATTTCAGCTGTTCCCTAATAAGCAAAGCTTACTGAAACTGAACGCTATAGATCACTCATGTGCAGACCACCTTCCCATATGTGACTAATAGAGTTGTATTTTGCGATGAATTTTGTTTCAGCTATCTTTGTTTTTCTGTAGGGGAGAGAGAGTCTTCAATGTCTAAGAATCTCAACAAATGATTCAAAATTATTGTTAACATAATCACAGTGTGATATATTGCAATTTGCTAACCAGGGAAGGATGAGCTTTGTTCTATGGTGGCAACTTTCTGGTAACCGTCTCATGTTGCCCATAGTTAAAAAAAAAACCAAACAAAAACAACAAAAAGCTTCTGGATTTATTTATTTTTCTAACAGAGGACTGAACCATCCTGGAGGGATTCTGCTACTTCCTGAGTGAATTATTTCTGACATCTCACTTGTAATCAGAAACATGGAACCAAATCTCGTTTCAGGCAAGTTTTACAAACTATTTTCCTGCACTAAATATAAATTGAATGAAAAGAGAAAAGATTGAGGAGGGAAAAACAAGCCCTACTACTGGTAATAATGCTTGGCCTTCTGCTGTTTTTTCTTATTCTCATAGATTGCACACAGGAGCCTGGATAGTTTTGTTTTTGGTTTCAGACATTTAAGCCCCTGTTTGAATGAAATTTGGTGTAGTGAATTGAAGCAGGTCAGAGCTTAGTCCATTTGAACATGGCAGTGTAACAGAATCCCACCTTCCTGTGACTTTATGTAAAAGCTGAGGAACATGTCCCAAGACCTGGAGGTACTCAATGTCCCCAGACCTTACAAAGGGAAGGTGGGTGTCTGATACTGAACTCACTGAACCTCCTGTTTAAATTTTGCTAAGTCCCCACAGTTACCTTAAGACATTTCAGAGTGTAGCTTTTTATTCATCTTTTATATTTTATTAACCATTATTTTCATAGAAGGAGACTGGATATTTGAGGTTTAGTTCAACTGCTGTAAGCCAGGGACAATCAAAACCATATATTGTGATGCTTTTCAAGTTTTCTTCCTAATTTATGAAGACTGTGTGGGAGAAGACAACAATCTGTACTCAGGAGAAATGCAGTGAATCAGCCTGTTCCTTATGGTGAAATGTTCTTTTAAGCAGCTGCTGTACCTTGTAAAGTAAAAAAAAAACAACAAACAAATAAACTCCAGATTCTACTTTAATAAACCCCTTTAAAAAAAAATAAGCTGTTGTTCTTAAAAAAAAAAATACTGCTCTACATCTACAGTCTTAATGCGATATTTGGTATTGTTTGGAAACATTGTATAATGCTCCTTCCCTTTCTGTTTGGCTGTAGAAGCAAGACTTATTAATCACACTAGACTATTATTGAAGTTAGGGAAAAACACAGAGGGGGAATGGTGCAGAGACCTATTGTCTCAGGGAAGGATCTGGGAGGGGTTCCCTAAGTGCCCCCATATGCAAACAATGCTGGTTGAGATGCCTTTTTAGGAAATTCAGAGTATTATCTGCATAGCCAGCTGGCCAGCTAGGGTCAGAAAGAAGCAAGCACAGCCCTCACTGCCTTCTATCCACTGCTGTGCAGAATGCCTGTCAGCAATAACCACAACTTGCCTTGCTCGTCTGCTGTGCAGGGACAGAAGAGGTGACAGAACAGGTACTCATGCACACAGAGCCACCACAAAGAGTCGCCTGGAGAAGTCAGGATCAGTTTAATTTGATCTGAGTTGATTATCACACTTGGTCCCTACTCTGGAAGTAAAGGAAAATATGGAAAGGGGCTGGTAAACTCAGTGACAGAATAGAGTGGTGTCTGCTCCTCTACACCTTTTATGGAACAGAAACCAGCTGAGGATTTGATAAAGATATCCTCAGTGTAGATGAGGACTGTCAGTTTTCATTTTTGGCCTATATTTACTACCTTACTGGTGTCATTGTGCTAAGAGCATAACAACAGGATTTTTCAAGGTCTGGGAACTTGATGTAAAACCTGAGGAACCTTGGCATTATGTTACTCCGGAGCTGCCTAAAGGGTCATGTATTCTGACATCTCTTCTACTTATTGTCCCACTGTGAGAAACCCCAGAAATAAGGCTGGAAGCTCTCCATTACTAAAAGTATCACCACTGATGTCTTTGCTGGGCACAGTCCTCTGTGGTTCATACTCTTTGAAGGCCCAGTAGGATAATGTTCTTTTGTGCATTCCCATTTCACTTTCTGGTCTGACCAGATACGACAATGGCCCAGAAAATCTGATAACCTCAGTAACAACTGTTGTTCTTCACTGTGGACATCTGCTGCAAGTCTCAAGGGACTTCTAAGGCTTTTGGCAGTCAGTGACTCCATTCCAGATTGTTGTTATGACTACACATAATTGCATTTTAATTTATATGAGGAGAAAGCATTTCAAGCTTTTTCTTAGTGGCAGATCTAGCCCTGGTCACCCTGCCTTACATGGTCATTTCAGCCACAGGGGGATTCATCGGTCAGAAAAAGCCAGGTCCTACCATCCACGTGCCAGAGACCACCAAGAACTGCATGTTGATAGTCAGGACTATTTCTTGGCTCCCTGGCAACTGTTGCATGAGGTATAAACCACTAATTGCATTAAATAGAAAATGCCCACTCAATATTTCATAGAATCATACAATCATTTAGGTTGGAAACCTTATGATCAGGATGCCATTGGCCTTCTTGGCCACCTGGGCACCTTCTTGGCTCATGTTCAGCTGGCTGTTGACCAGCACCTGCAGGTCCTTTTCCACTGACCAGCCTTCCAGCCACTCTTCCCCCAGCCTGTAGTGCTGTATGCATTGTTCTTGTGACCCAAGGGCAGGACCCGATACTTCCCCTTCTTGAACCTCATACATTTGTCCTTGGCCCATTTGATCCAGACTGTCCAGGTTCCCCTGCAGAACCTTCCTCCCCTCCAGCAGATGAACATTCCTGCCCAGCTTAGTGTGATCTGTGACCTTACCAAGGGTGCCCTCGATCCTCTCATTCAGATCATTGATAAAGATACTAAACAGGGCTGACCCCAATACTGAGTCCTGGGAACACAGCTTGTGACTGGCCACTAACTGGATGTAGCTCCATTCACCACTACCTTCTGGGTCCAGCCACCCAGCCAGTTTTTAATCCAGCTAAGAATGCACCTGGCCAAGCCATTAGGCTTTTCCAAAAGAATGTTGAGGAAGGCAGTGTCAAAGGTTTTACTAACATCTGGGTAGAACAGTCATCCACTAAACAGGTCACCTTGTCATAGAATGAGATCAGGTTAGTTATTTTTGCCCTTATTCTGGCCAGGGCAAAATTCATTTTACCTAAAAGGACCTACACATTTGCAACACATTTGACCCACTCCTAGCCTCCTTCAAATAGACTTTAGAGGAAACCCAGCATCAGGCAACATGAGCTATAACATACTTTCCAGAGAGCAGGCTTGCCTTGCAGCAAAATACAAAATCCTATCTCACAGAACACATTTGTAAAGGCATTCTATGGGACTTAGACAAGTCAGTAGGAAATAGGCACCAAGGCGTATCTACAAATCCTATTTGGTGAGAACTTGGAGCTGGGCACCTGAAATATTTTAAGGTCCAGAACTTCATTCAGTGGATTTGTCCCGTTTCTTTTCCATCTGCAAGGTGTAGAAGAAAAGCAACAGCTTTCTTTTTCCCATTTCACAGACTCCAGTTTGCTTCAGTTACATACATACTTATCCCATCAGAGCAAAACAGTTTATGAATTCAGATTCATGCAGTTGTCTCTAACGTCTGGGTTAAAATGTTCCAGAAAGTTGATTTGAAAAGCAGTAGGGATAAAGTGATGATTCACAATGTTCATGGCATTGCAATGGTTTAATTTCTCCCAGCAACACCCAGATATGCAGCTGATGCTATGTCATTGTAAGCTTTTGTTATTGTGTTTAAATTCCTACAGGGGCCGGGGTGGTGTCCAGTTGTAAAGTGAAGATCCAGGAAGTCCTTCATACTGAGGTCAGAGGTGTTTACATCCCTAGGTTCAGTCTGAGAAACTAAAAACGTGGAAGGGAATTTTATTCCAACCTTTTATTTCCCTGACATTCAGGGTGGCAGCAGCTGTTAGAGTTGGTGTTAATGACTTTGTGCCCAAAAAGACACAGCAAGTGACAGATTGTTAATGATTATATGGGGCGATCATCTTTCAAATGTTTCTAAAGTATCTTTTTATTATTATTGGTGTCACTCATTGTCTCTGCCCAGATTTCAACCCCATCACTCACAAACAACCCTTCATCTCAGAAGAAATCAGACTGCTTAGTTCAGGTAGAGCAGCAAATTACTCACTGGGGGAAAAGAATTAATTCTGCTATTTATGTTAGAGATGGGAATATTTTCTTTCAGTTGTGGAATACAAGGGGAAGCACACCATTACAAACTCTAATTTCTACATACTTTCTGGTATTCCAGCATTAAAAAGACCTTACAAACCATGGCCAGAATGTTGCAAATACTTATGGGGTTGCTGAATTTTAGACATGCAGGTCCAGTGAAATTCAACAAGGATAGCAATATGCAAGCAAAAAGTGATGCTGATATTTAGAGATAAAAAAGGCAAACAAACACAACTCTCTGAGTTACTACCCAGGGATGTGGGCTAGTAATGACATGGTTGTTGTAAGAACATATATCCTAGGCATATGTCAGAAGCTGGCCATCTTTCAGTTATCTGGAAGAAATCCAAGAAGAGAGGTAAAATTCATGTTTCTGTGGGATTTTTGTGCCTCCTTTTTCTCTACACTCTCCTTTCCATTTTTATTTGTGTGGCGTGTGTGTGTTGGGAGTTAACTGGGGTCCTGCTAGTGGCAGTGAGTGCTCAAACAAACAACAAGCTCTGCTAAACCCTGCGGCAGAGGGAGGCTGGGGGCGAGTCCAGAAGCTGAGTCAGTGTGCTCTGACTGAGAGATTTAGTGGGAATACGTCAGCATCAGAAAAGTGATGGCTGGAAATGCATCTGAGCTCTAGGGTGGGCTATTTTAAGCATGAAGAATTAATTGTAGCTGACCTCAGAATTAGTCTGCAGGTTGGACACTCTTTTATAATGCATGACAGGCTTGTCAAGTACTCAGAACAGGCATGTGAATGCAATGGTCCAGCAAAGCTGGGCTTCAGATCCAGTTTCTTTTCCTTGTGTGCTGCCACCCTCTTTGCCTGGTTCTTTTAGAGGACATGAAGGTGAGCAGCAGGATTAAGGGAAGCAAAGCATTCACTTGCTCTTTTTTTTCCATGAAAAAGTAGAAAGGTCTGAAAGGTCTCCATTTCATCCCAATATGGAATGGAAAACTGTTTCTCAACTTGAACATATTCCTGGAATGGGAATAAACAGTTTCCTGCTCATTTCTATTCATGGTTCTTCATTCTTTCCATGGATTTCAGATTATTAAGTCCAAACACCTTTGAATACTGGTCCTTGTAGGAGATGCTAAAAATGGTTGCTCATATGTGAGTGAAGATGGAGGACAGTTGCCATATAAAAAGCATCCCATACTTTCCTTCCTTTGTCTTCATAGTATTCCTTTGGCCTTCAAATAACACCAGCCATTTAGGAGAAGAAAAATATGATGAAAGCCTGTCATAAATAATTATATAGTCCTGCACTTCTCTCAGCAATGTTCAGCACTTATTTTTGAAGCATGCCACCACTAATACATAATTATTAAAGTGCTTCAAGTTATTTGCTTTTTGTGTAGTGATGAATTTTTTCCACTTATGTTTTTTATTTGATGAAAACAATGCAACTGACTGGGAGGCAAGAAGATCCTGTATTCTAATCCATGTGAGACAAGGAATTGACTGAGAGCTTGTCATCCAAAGTGTGACTGATCAGGCCAAAATTAAAAAAAAAAAAAAAAAAAAAGAAAAAAAAAAAAGAAACAATGTTAGGAGGTAGGAGGAAAAAATGCACAAATGTCCACTGATTGAATATTTGACACCTCTGGTGAATGAACTTGGGCAAGATGATTCATAGTATGATGATTTTATTAGATTAAGGATATTGCTAATTAAGTAAGCCTCTATTGCAGCCAAGTGCTTCATCTTCTGACCATTTTTCTCTTTGCTGTTCTCTGGAATCCTGTGTCTCTTATTATATTGTTGTATGCAGATCTTGTAATAATTTTCCATGCCTTTTATGCCTTAAGTTAATCTAGCGTAATGTTGCATGGGAACATTCTGCCAAGATGTTCTGGTAGATGTTCCAGTGCAGCATATAGCTGGTCTTTTAGAGAGTAGCAGATAGTTTTACCTCAGTGCAATGAGATCAACACCATCACTTCTTCATTTCCATGTCATGTTTAAAGTGTTGTTTTTAACTAGTGAAAGGGAAATAGGCCTCTTTTACCTTGCTAACTTAAGAACCTTTGTTGTGCAATATTATTTCTAGAAAAGACAGAAGTTAAAATACCTTATTCTCTTATAATTACCACCAAAATGTGATATGTGGTCACATTTTGATTTGACTGATCTAAGGAAATTTTAATGTCAAGATAAAGCAGTTGCAAGAAATAGTAAACTGAAAAACAAGAAGAAAAGGAAGACAGTATCTTTATGATAGCGCATTAGTTTTACACAGACAAAATTTTTAATGCTATGGTAGTCCAACAGTGCTGTTTAAGAAATTTTGCCAGTTTATCTGACCAAAAAGTACTAAGAGGTACTTATCAGTCTTTTACTACAGTTCCTTGCAAGACTGAGCAAAACTGCATAGAATTTTCTTCATAGCATCACCTGCCTGGGAATCATTTGCATTGGTGGTAAATTACCTCTGCAAGAAAATGAAATGCTGCAATTAGACTAGCAGAGTGTTCAGTTCAAGCCTTACAAGCCTTGAACTTCCCCACAAAAGAATCTTTCACTTCAGATGATTTCAGCACTGGCAAATGAGTCAGAGTAGAAGGAAAAAAATTCCTATAAATCTTGAGAAGTACTCTGGGTAGGAAAATATCATAAAGCTTCTGCATAAACTGCAGTTCAGGTTCTGATTTTGGCCATGCAAATAATGTGATCAGGTGAATGGATCCAGGTAGTTGCACCTTCACTCCATTCCCAGAGCCTAGAATGCAGTGAACACTTCAATCTCAGCAGGATGAAACAGTTTGCACTATGCAGTATTCAGCCAGATTGGCGTTCAGGCAGAATGCATATGTAACTCTCTGTAACTATCTGTCCTACATTTGTTTACTCGCAAACTCTGAGGCAAGTGAAATGCAGGTAGCATGTGTTTCAAACATTAGGTAGGTACAGAAAATGTCATTTTGAGAGAAAGAAGGATCAGCATACAAAGGACACATAAGTGTTAAGGAAACTCCCCTGTCTGACCATTCAGACTCCCAAGGCCAGAGACTTTCACTGCTGGGATTGAAGCCCCTTCAGAGGGGGCAGCTCCGGTGAGCTCCCTGCACACCCCACTCACACAGTCAGACCAGGCTTCCTGACCAGTTTGCCCATGGGTTTCCCATAGAAGAGTCAGATTTCTGGTTCCTTGAAGCCATTTCTTCACAGTGCAGTAAAACAGACAGAGCTCGAGCTGATGCCTCCAAGGAGGGACCCTCAACAAAGGAACCCCTGGGCTTTTTTATCCCCACAGTCCAACTGCACTGAAGTCTCTCTCCTCCTCCTCAGCTCTGAGTGTTTCTGAGTGTCGGGTCCCCTGGCCCACAGGTCCCCAGGCCCTTTGTTATGCAAGGGGTCGGCAGTTCACAGCCCCTTGCCTCGGTCTCCAGCCACCCAGAGCCCATCCTGCCGCTCTCACTGAACCTGCACACCGAGCTACCTGCTCTGAATGTGTGCCTTAACCATGAGGATTTATAGAGCCGTTACAAATATTTAAAGGCAACTTGCCAAAAGTTACTTGCTGTAAATCGTGAGCATATTTAAGCAGACAGAAGAGAAGTAATATTACCTATCATACAGTTTGAACACAGAATTAGGAATAAACTGGAAGCTAAATTTCATGGATGAAGTACAGATCAGTTCTAGTTAAAGATATTGTAAAGAGAAAGAACAGATTGTTGGGGATGATATGTCGCATTCAGGGCAGGTATAGGAGAGGGTGATAAAGAGTGAAAGATACCAGCACTCTTACTGAGAGCATCATAAGGATAGAAATTACCAAGTAGTTAGGGTGCTTCTTCCAGGTGCTTCAAACATTGCAAAGAATTTAAATTTATTTTATTTTATTTTATTTTATTTTATTTTATGAGATTGTGTTAGAATTTTTGGCTTTTTTTGCTCCCAAATGATTTCTGATCATTACATATGAGCAATAAAAAATGTGACTGTGTGGGCTGGCTATAATGAAGCTGGGATTTTGTATTCATTCATCACAAGATGTAACTCCTAAGTGCATCTGTTATCTATTTCAAGATCTTTTTTCTTATGTGTAGTTTTATGGATAATTGAGTTAATGAGGATCTTGGTAGAAAATCATCTGGAAAGAAGGTACATAGGGATTTCAACGTGGTTTCTCTGTGGTAGACTCAGTCATGACAGAAGAATTACAAAAAGATGTTTACTTCATACAGATTTAGTCACATAAGCTTTAGCTTACCATTTCATATAGTCGTGAGGACCCTCTCTATCAATGTTGCATGGAAATTCATCTGTTTTATACACCTGTCCTATGATGTGGAGAACACGCTTGTGAACTGCTTATCCATCAGCAACTAATACACAGATGCTAAATAGCTTAGGTGAGACACTTCCAGTGGATGATAACATACAGCTCACTTTTGCAATACAACAAAAACCTCTCTGGTCAGGTTAAAGCCTCCGAGAAGCCCTCCAAGGAGAGAGAAACATACAGGTCGTGCAAGGTCCTGGTGGAAGTTGGGTACAGATTTCAGCAGGTACATGTAAAACTCCAGTCTCAGGCATTAGGATGCCCCTCTTCCCTAGAAAAGGAGGCATATGGCAACAAAAGCCTACATGCAAAAATCCTGATCTCATTTAAAGCTCTCTAGTCATGTGTTGCTTGGATATATAATTACAGTGAACTTCAGAAGCAACAGAAGCAGTGAGTTGCTGACACAGGGGAAGGAAATGGAGGTAGGCATAAGCTTGAACATGGTCACATGCATGAGTCAGGGGAGAGTGTAGAGACTTGTATTCATATTCTCTGTGCAAACAGCAGAAGCTGTTTAAAGAAATACCTTCTCAGCTGTTTGCTTACTGGAGGCTACTGTTCCTGAAATTGTGCTGGTAGAAAGGAATGCATATGAATCAGCAGCTCCCACTCACAGACCTGCATCTTCATGCAAGACCACTTTTATTACTGGCATCAGCTGGACCTGATGCTCCCATCAGGGACATGCAGGCACAAATCAAATTATTCTCGTTCTGTCATGAGGAGGGAGAAGAAAATGGTGAGCAGTGGAAGGCTGTAAATTAACATCCAGACATCCACCAGAAATGGCTTCTCAAAAACCTAAATTGGTGCAGAATTTGATTGTTCACTACCTCCAAAAACATCCATCATTCATTCCTTAGTGTTGCAATCAGAGATTTGTTTATGGTAGGTGATATGCTTAGTGCTAGAGGAGGTCTAAAAGAATAAACAAGGATTAAATACCTGACTCCTCTTGATTTTCAGTGTAACCTGTGTTACTTTAAAAGTCAAGAGGCTTAGTGTAATGAAGTCTTGCTCTCTGTACTTTTCAAGTGTTTCACAGTGGACCTCAATGCACTGTTTTTTAATACATTTCTGAGAAGCATTTAGTTTTCTCCTAGAAATTGCTGTGCTATTTTTGCATATTCAGATCTCTGTATCATTCCAGTTTGGAGAGGCCAACTGTTCCCTCTGTTTCCATATGAAGATAGAATGAATCAGTGTTACTTCCATCCGTACTGCCATTCCCCCAAATGCTTTCACAGATGTACTAGGAACATGGAGTTCTGTGGTCCGTAACTGTAATACCCCAGACTGGGCTGCTTTCAAAAGCCACCCTTCAGGAACCATATGAATATAAGCAGCTCAAGGCTGGTAGGAGTTACCACATGTTGCATGAGGAAAGATCCCATGAGGCTGCTCAGGTGATAGCAAATCTTTAACAGGAAAAAAAATTCACAGAAGCAAAATTTCCCTGAAGGCTTCCAGCAATATGATTTGCATCCTTAGGAGAAGAAAGTTCCCATGTCTCTAAGAGTGGCCAGCCCAGTACTTACTAGGTGAATATAAGGAAGCTCTGCTGGTTGGCATATATCACTTCTTTTCAATTTGCTGTGTACATTTTAGTTTGCTGCCAGGAAGCTTGGTACAACTCCATATACTTTCTTCTCCTCAGACATATGTTAGAAATCCAGCATATACTCCTAAGTATAAGAAGAAAGCTGATTTTATATCTAGCCTGCTGTGAGAATGAGTTCACTTCACAGCATCATTGCACATCACTTGTAATAGCTCAGCACAGGTATCAGTGTGAGCTTAGAATGGAACAACTAAATCTACATTCCTGATGAGGGAGTCAGGGAAGGTTTCAAAGTACAGTGGCAAGATGATGAAGACAGGAGGGAGAGGAAGGTCTTCAGCTCATAGGCCTTCCAACTCAGCAAGCCTGGGCATCTTTTTCCTGACACTCCAATAGCAATAACATCAATAACAGTTAGGAATAAAGTGTAAAATAACAGTTAAGAATAAAATGAAGGCCACGTAATCTTTCCCTATCTGTGAGACACTTAGGCTCCACCAGCTGTGCTGGCTGGCTTCCTACATCTGGGCTCCAAAATGGGTAACAAGAAAACTCTGAGAGTACTATTTTAAGAACTCTGGCACCAAGCAGAGTGGAGAAAGGAAAAAAAAAAGTAAAGGCAAAAGAAAAAAATCCCAACTCTCCACTTCTTTACTGAAATCATTCCGTTGAAAGCATTTCTGTTTGGCTGCCACAGCTCACCAAGCAGCCTAATGTGCCAGCTATTAGTACCCAGCAGAGAGCATGTTTGCAGCTATTCAGCAAAACTATCACATGTCCTTACCGAAGGAAAGAGGGATCAGCTGCCGAACACTGGAGCTGATGAAGAGCAGAGCTATTAAAGCAAGCAATAAAAAAACCCACAACCCAGAATGCAGACTGATTTTTATTATTATTTTTTTAACCCAATGGATGACATTTATAACTGGAAAGTATGAGTCAGTATGCTGTGCCAGCATGGGGTCTTTATGATGTTTTCATCTTGCTTGTTCTTCCTCCTTGGCTAGGACCATTCTGTCTTGTTGATTTGTAAGTTTTAGGTTCCTTGCAGTACTTAGGAGATGGGCGTTCACGTGTGTTTGTGTGTGCATGCAAGAAGTGACCATAGGTCAGTGAACTGGAAGTAAAGAGCTAAACTACTCAACTCAGAAAATTTTTAGGGAGTAGTGAGACTACTTTACAATGCTGGGACCTCTTAGATAAGTTATTACTGCCAAAGTGTCACCACTGCCAAATGTGGCAGTGACGTGAGTGTGGGAGGCAAACACCCACTTGCTAGTGAGGACAAAATGGACACAGCTCCCTCTCCGCAACCACTAATCTAAGCCAAAATGCTTTAAAAACAGAGTACTGTTTGTCCTCTGGTAGCACATGAGCAAATAGAATGCATTTGACACAGAACTTCTCTGTAATAGCACATCTCTAGCATGTAACCAAGGAACAAAATTATACCACTTATTGCAATGATATTAGAGTCTGGTTACCTCAGAAACAGCACACTCGATTCTAGATTCTGACTCCAGAAAGTTCTCTTTACATTACAAGATCAGGCCTGAAGCATTTCCCAGGATGAATTAATCAAGGAATGCCTAGCATGGGAAAGTCCTCTTCTGACATAGAACCAGCATCATTTCATGCTGGCTTCCCCCACTCTACAAGTCCCTGACACAGGACTCACGTTTTGACAAGCGAACTCCTGCTAGGAGAGCAGTTTCCAAGACCCATGCAAGGCAATGTCACCGAGGCACGGCTGTCTGGGCTGGTGCAGCAGCTGGGTCACCCCACAGCTTCCTGAGAGCTCAGGGAGGTGTGAGGGGCCCGCAGAGCCTTTGCCTTCCTTTTCCCACAGCTGATATGGGTCATGCTCAGCGCAGCTGAAAATTGAGCCCTCAGGCAGGGAGCTATAATGAATTCACCAGATTAGGCAATGAAAGCCAGTGTGAACAAAACAACCAGCTGGCTCAAGAATATTTCCCACTAGCATAAAAATGCTATGGGAGGGGAGGAAGCAAGCTTCAGAACCGTCCCCTTTCATTCCTCTGAAAATCATGCCCATCTTTTCTTTAATAGATATTTTTATAGCCTCCATGTACCTGTGAAAGTGAAAAGAAATAAAGGTATTTTCATCCTCCGTGTACAGTTACAGTCATTAAAAATAGTAAACTCAAGTAAGAATGTGATGCACCTTGGTAAAAAATTGTTTGTGGAGGAATTCTACCTGAAGCTCTGGAATTTTTCTTTATTTCTTTCCTTTTATAATGAGTATTGGAATCTAACTCCATCATTCAAGTCTTTGTAGTTATTTTTAATTCTGGAAAGTTAAATGTTTTATAAGTATTTATAAGCATTATTTCTAAAAAATCGAAACCAATGAAATTATATATATAGGGCAGTACAGTTCAGAATCAGAAACTGAAAAGGTGCTCTACCCTTGTTAAAGAAAGTGGAACAATAATTTCGGCATAGACTAGCATGACAGACTAGACTAGGCTCCAGTTTATTTCTTTGCTTTTGTCCTATATCTAAGGTTGTGTCAAAACCCTGTGTTTCCAAACATTGTTTTTCTTCGTTTATTTGAGAGGTGACTTTTCTTATGTGAGCCAATCCACCCACACTCTTCCTGTGATTATTCTCAAGACATAAGAAAAATTCCACACAATGTCCATACCCAATAGCATTGCAAGCCTATTTTGTTCTGATTAATAGTTTGCTTTCCGTTCTAGTTCACAAGAAATGTGTGTTCCCATGAGGTGCTTTGGAAACTGTGTTATTCTGCTGGAGGATTCTCTCCTCTGGATGCCACACTTACCAGAAAAAAAGACGTCAGTAAAAACAGCCTCACATTTGGTATTTGAGGGAGTGAAAGGCAACACTTAGGAATTCCCACATGGCACTGCCCTTACAATCTCCTAAGGAAATCCACCGTAAAATACAGTATGTGCTGAGAACAGGCTGGGGCACCTAAATATGGATTGCTTTTGGCTTCAGCTATTCAGAAATCCCCAGAACAGGTGCCAAATTAAGTCACCCTACTAGCTGCTTTCCATGGCTGAAGGTCAGTAATAGTTAACATGGAAAGGAATTTGGATAGCACATCTCACAACCCAAGAGCACTGTGACTGCTCAAACATACCAATGCATTCTTACCTCAGAAAACCTCAAGCGCAGAGCAGTTTTGCTTTCCTTTGACATGGAAGCAGTTTACAGTTTATAAGGAAAACACATTAGTCTTTGGTATCAATGTTAATTTATGCCACATTTTCCATCTATTTATAACTCAAGCATTCTAAATTAGACTATTAGATGCAAATATATTATAATCTGACAGAAGGCAAAATATTCCATAAATCTGATTTGGAAAAGGGAAATATTCATTCATATATAGCTGACTAATGGCTCTACATTTGCAATTTCAGAAACATGATTTTTTTCAAAGAACTGCTGACAATCCATGTTAAACTTTGAAGATTAGTATGTTTAGCCATAATTTTGCTCCCATTTGAATTCTGCTTTGTTGTCAGCTTGTTTCTTATTGCATTCTTTGTTTCTTAGAACTTGCATAAATAGAGAATTTTTGTTTCTTGAAAGCCTTTTGATCTCCTTTTCATTTCCCACCTGCAATTACAACTCTCTCTGGTTGACATCACCCATTAGATGCAGTGAAAAGAATTCTGATAAATGGCTGAATAAAGAATTATTGATATCAAGTGGAAAATAGGCATCTGGAACTGAAGAACTCTCAAAAAGCCTGTTTGCATGCAAAGATCATGAATAAGTACGATTACAATCAGGGAAATATAGAAAATACTCTGTGCAAGGTATTCAGTGCAAACTCAATGCCCAGAACTGAAAAACTCATGAAGGTGGTTGTTAATGCAAAGTTAAATATTTAACCTGGTTAGCTAGAGAATACTCACAAGCACAGATAAGCAGCAGTGATATATTACTATATTTTATTTCAGTAAACAGTGAATTAGCACAGCCCTTGCAATTTCTTTTTCTTCCATGTCTTATTAAATTCATACAGGGTGCACTTTTAAGAATATCCTTCTCTATAGATAAATTTCATTCTCCAGTGAAACACACAGTAAGTGCATGGTAAGCCCACATTCCTATTGGTTTGCTATTTTACCCTTTTCCTTAGTCCTCAGACTAATATTTGTTACATCTAAGTCCAAATTCTGAGCAAGCATAAAACAGTATAACTCTCTGAATGTGACTGGAACTACCCTTAAACTGTGCCAGTCAAGAATCTAGTATTTTTCTGAAGCAAGTGCTGGTGTATACTACTGTTGTGTTTTTTGGGTTTTTTTTTGTTTGTGTGTGTGTAAACTAGAGTTACACTGATGTTAAGCACAGACCTTATTCATATTTATTACATGGACATAGAGTTATGGATTGCAACCCACTTCCATCTTTCAGAAATGAAATTATCTTTGAGGAGATGTAAAAAGCAGTTGTTGTTCCTGGGCTCTGTCTGGTCTGTTACAGTTCTTCTTAACATTCACAGCATAAATGTGAATGTTGAAGACGGGGAGTGTATAGAATGTACCAGTAATCCTAAATTTTGGCTCTTCTTATGAAGGAACAGAAGAAGTTGTAGAGAGGAGTTTCTGTCAGTTTACATTTCTTCTAGAGTGGACAGAAGTGTTATCTATCTTAGATTTGGTACTCTTGGTTTGCTGTCTAGAAGGAATGTGATAGCTAATTCTAGAAAATGTTCAGTTTTACACCGAGTAGAGTTTAACTCACAGTTATAGATTATTATAATTATAGTGACTTTTTAGAAAAATCTGCTAAGTCTTCCATGACTGAATAATAAGACATGAAAAGTTACTGGACTCCAGAGTATGCTGAAATACCACGACACATAGAGATTCAGTAATAACCCCTAACAGAATAACAATAGACATATAGAGTCTTACAGTCACAATAGGTCTGTGTCCACAATCACAAAGGTATTTCCCATAACGCTTATACCATCATTGTTTACTAACAGGCATGGATAATGTCAGGGATTTCCATCGTACTTTGAACTTACACAGCTTATCACTTCATAGTAGAGATGATCCAAATGCATTCTTTGATTCAAAACTAGTTCCCCTCTGGAACAACTTAATAGGTGTTCCTACTTCAAACTTAATTATTTCTAGTTACCTCTAAATCTAGTTATATCTAGAAATTTCTTTCATACATGGGTTATATCTGCTCTAGATCCATCAAAGTAACTGTGGGTTTATACCATTGCAAAAGCAAAAGTAAAACAGGCACTGCATATCCTCTCATTCCCAGGAGACTGACTCTCCCTGTTTGGAATGGCACTTGTAGGAAACTCATGAGCGCTGCAGAAATGACCAAACCAGATTTGATTTAAAGCAGATATTTTGAGAGTTCAGGTCTACAGTATATGTAAATGAGGTGATGAAAACTGCTGCTAAGCCATCCCGAGTCTTCTGATAGTCTTAAACACAAAGAGAGATGGAAATCAGGAATTGGTTTTAGAAACTCTGAGATGTGTTTTGCATATGACCCTTTCAAAAATGTCAGTAACAGTGTATTTGCCTTTCTTGATCTTTAAATCAATACCTTCTGGCTACATAAGACACTAGCAAATACATTTTGACTCCAAACAAATTCTTTCAAAACTGTCACAAGTGACTTTTTACATGGATCATCATTTATGTGACATTTACAGTTCCTGGCAAAAGCAGGCACAGACATGCCCAAAAAAAGCCACTACTTTCCCTCTGAGAAAGGGGAACCTCAGAATGATTCTTCTACCAAAGAAGACAAACAGTTTGTTGTATGGCAGACTTTTACTTCATACATCTTATTTAAAATCATATAGGTAATAGGTAGTTATTAAAGGGAACACTGTGACCTCTTTGACTGCAGTCATCAATATGGTGATGTCACATAGTTGCACTTTGCTTTGTACTGTTCATATGACACAGTTCCTCATTTTTCTTCATGCTGGGTTGAGATCATTGCTTGGGTGAGAGGCAAGTACCTGAAGCACATCTGAGAGATGCTTGCAGACTGTCTGAGAGAGGTGCTGTCTGAGACTGAAGGAGCAATTCCCTTCCTTTTAGCCAAACTTGTGGACTGAGAGTACCGTTTAGGATCTTCAGGTGCATCTTGATGCCTTGGCAGCAACAGTAGCCAGGGAATTGTTTTGGTTTAGTTTCTTATTTATAAGCACATGTCCAAATGAAGATTTTCCAATGTTTTGTCTATCCCGAATAAGCAATTATAGATTCCATGTTTTAAAAACATTGTAAACCTCATCAAGAGCAACATATGCTTTATTTTCTACTCCATGTCTTTTGTGCATTGCTACTAATAGCTATCCTCACTTCCACTACCATTTCCACTCTGGATGTACACTACTTATTGGCTTTTTAGTTCATTGTATCTGAAGGACACAGTGTCTTACAAGGCAACAGATAAGATCACAAGAGGATTATGTGCTACTGGTCCTCACATCTGGGGTTCTGCATAGATGAACTTCTACCCTGGCGTTATCTTTATTTTTTGGTCTAATGGGCTGATTGTCATTTAATACTGCTGATATAATAACTTATAATATAATAATTATATATAATATATTATATAATATAGCTATTATAACTAAGTTATAATAACTTAGGATTTTATTTAGAGGAAACTTGTCTAGGTTTTGACAGTAGGAAGGTATTTATTTTAAATTGTGTCATCTTGATTTAATCAATAAGGTGAGGTTTTGTATATGTATGTGAATGCATACATTCATCCAGAATGTTTGGGATAGGTTCATCATATAAATTGATCAGATAATTACATAAATTACATAGCTGTTGCAGATATTGAAAGCAAGAGTTTACTAGAAGTTGCTGTATAATTGCTAGTACAGAAACTGAGGCATGATTGTGGTTTATCAGCCATACTCACCCGTAGGTTTCACTTTAAGAATCTGTGCTATTAGAGAAGATAATATTACTTCATTCCCCATCACTGAGGCATGAAGCTCTTTCACAGGTTGATGCAAACAGAAGCAGTTAGCTGTAATAGTTTATTGGGTTCAGCCCCTCACTGTCACTGCACAGTACACAGCTGCTTTACCAGGTCAGAGAGTGCTTTTATTTTTAGTACACTCTTAAGGGTGCATTATAATATTTCTATCACTTTTCCTGAACGTAACACATATCCATCATAAATGCTTTACTAATGCATTCAGAAAACAGGTAGCACAGCTTGTCAGTTTTTCCAGACTATCACCATCTGGTGCTGCTAGGGCAGAATGAGGACTGAAACTTCCACTGAGAAACAGTCTAAGATCTCATTTCTTGTAACAAACTCAGTTAAAGTACATCTTAAGAGATGAACAGAGTGGATGGCAGTATGAATGAAGACAGGTTTTACAGAAGAGTTCTATTCCAAAGATGATCCAATTCAATAGTGGACTTGTCTGTGGTTTCACAATGTTTTCTGTGATTTTACAGCAGATCTTTGGTGTATAATTTTTTCTCACTGTAATTTAAGAGAGTAAGGAGGCAAGACAGACATCTAAAATGTATTTCTTTTGTTTGGAAAGCCTTGTATCTAGTGTCTGTATTTTATGCATCTGTTAGTTAGGTATTGTCTTTCACTATTGTGTTAACCTATAGGACTGATACTTTCATTGCTTTGGTTTCTGTGGAAAGACAGAAGGTTTCTATTAAAACAACAAATACGAGCTTCAGTATAAATAATGAAAACTTTCTGCTCACTCACTTGAGTGTCAGTCTGCAAAGACAGCCAGAGAACCAAAATTTTACCGTCCAGGTCGTGTTTGGATAAACATCTATGAGAGCAGGCTTTCTTATCAGATTCCAGCACTTCCACTTGGCATCTCAGCTGGAAATACCAGAAGAAAAGCCTTTCTGTTAGACCACGGTCATTTTCAGCTCTAGTCCCTGGTGGAAATCAGAGGTGCCAAATTAATTTTGCTCCTGAAGGGTTCAGTATAAGTTCATTTCCAAACATGCATTAAGGTTTCTCTTGTATTTCTTCCTTAAATCCCGTGTGGAGGCTTGTTTTGTAAGTGCCAGGGTTTTTATGGTGTTGTTTGTTTGTTTGGGTTTTGTTTGTTTTTGTTCATTAGTTTTGTTTTGGTTTTACTTTGTTTGATTTGGTTTGGGTTTCTGTTTTGTTCTGTTGTTTGTTTTTTCTTTAAAAATCACTACTTGTAAACCAGGAGTGCCTTCACTTCTAATTGATGTGACTACAGCCAATAATTCTGAAGGGGACTGCTGATGTCACATATATTAATTGTCCATTTTTCTGTAAAAGAGAAAGGAAATGACTAAGGGATTGGATGGAACTTTCCTTAGGTTAATTATTAAGTCTAACCCTTTTCCACAAAGTGTATTTTTCTCCTGCCCAAGGAGACACAAGCAACAATCCTTTAAATCCTCTAAGACAACCCTAAGTACTGCACTTCAACATAGTCTGGGAGTGGGTAGGAGGAGAGTCTTCTTGGCCTCTTTAGCTGAGGCTATTTCACTTTTAATAAAAGAATTAAAAATTAGATGAAGAAGTGTAATATACAGCTCATTATTCTGACAAGTGATTAAACTAAAAGATTATTTTATTCTCTGTGTTTACCTCAACACTTAAATTAGTGCATATTAATAGAGCTGTTTCAGTTGGAGAGGTAGACTAGATCCTCTGTCCCAAAATGTGTTAAAACCAAATATTAGCCCATGCTTGCCAAAAGTGAGTTCAAGACTTCTGAGGGAGATGAAGAATGTGAGTTGAGGACTTACAAAACTGTCCTGAATTCTCTAATGGCAACAGTGAAGATGGCATGAGCACCTCTTCTGGTAATGTATGATGACAGGTCCAGTAGAAGTGTTCTGAGAACTCCCAGACCTTGTGGGAACATTTAGTTGGATTTTTAGTTCAGTGGATGTTTAGTTCACATAGGCATGGTTTGAGTGGTCTTGCACATGGACATGAGTACATATTTGAGGTCAAACTGGGACTGACCTTGATGAATTCTCCTCTTTAGTCGATGAAGGCACTGTCAGGGTGTCATTCATCCTACATACCTTAGGCTCACATCTTATGTTAGACTGAGTGGTTGATGAAGGTTTCTACTTCTCTTCACAGTAGGAACCTAGACATATAGCTTTATTTATATTAACTATTGAGGGTACCTGGTAGCAATTGTGCTGTTAAAGACTGTGGAAGTATAACCTGTAGAAGAGGATACATTTACAGAATTCAGACATCTATACTGTTTGTTTACAGTTTGTGGAGCCTTTAAAAATTAACATTTGAATGAATGTCAGCAGTAGAAAAAGGAAGCAGATAGTGCAATCTTTTTGGTGATGTAGCTGTGGGGTAACTACTCTCCCTAGAACTGGAGTCAGGTTCTTATGTGCTTTTATGAGATAAATAACAATCCTTATTTGTATTTGTAAAGTGGTTCAGCATAAAAATGCCATGTAACAGCAAAAATTATTCCATATACTGCCTTTAAAAGCTTTGATAAAATTCATACTTTTTTTCTGTTCTCATATATAGGTGGTAGACTATAGCTCTCCCTTATGGCTGATCTGTGGAACGCATGCGCCTGTTGCCAGGTTCCTGATCAGAATACTGTGTTATCAATACACTGTCTTATATAACCATAGGCAATCATGTGCCAGCACAGGGCAGGGACAGAAATATCCATCTGACAGCTAGCAACTTGAGTTGCAAAGCAGTACCTTATTTTAAATCCATTCTGGTTTAATTCTGATGTTTGTGCTTGAAAAAAAAGTGTTCTCTCATTCTATGGAGAAGTACTACAGTCCTGAGTAAAGTGAACCAAGATTTTCCTGCTGCTTGAAACCGGAGAGGTGATGATGAGAGTTACTGGAAGGTCACCTAAAGTAACACAGCTACTTTAGCTCAATGCAACATCTTTGCCTACAAAGCAGGAGTCCAGGCTCACCTTCTGTCTGAAACTACCTTTTTTGCTCTGTGTATTTTCTTGAATTCAGAAAAATGCATGGATTGTACCTGTGAGTTTTCTCTACTGTGGAACAACATGGAAATGGGCTACAATCCAGCAACCAAAGTCACTAACCCAGTTATCAGGCCATTTCGCATTTCTTCCTGCAGATTTCAGCTTCTAGGCTAAGGAAGGCAACAGTTTTTGAATATCAACGTCACCAGGAACTGTATTCAGTATAGGCTGTGCACTGCTGTGCTTATAATCCTTGACCCAAACTGTGAGATGGGAAAGGGACAGACTCTTTCCAGTTCCTAATAATTAATTTGGCCCACTCAAAGGCCAATTAATTTTAACAGTGGATGCTTACCTGTCTGGAATAAATGAACTTCAGAGAAGGCCAAGGAAACAGAGCTGAGACACACATCTGTTCAGATCACAGTGCCAGTGGAGTTTGTGAAATGATGCATTTTTCATGTAGGAAATACTGATTCCTTCTCTCTGCATAAAGTGTATTTTTTTCTACAGAAGTTAATTAATTTATGCATCATACTGTTTCTTCCATTGCTAACATTGCAGCCTGCTGCACAGTATGCACATCAGGGGTTCTTTTTTTAGACTTTCAAACAACTGTAGCACGACACTGGCTGTTTAGCAAGACAGAGCACAAACTACCCATTGCTAATTCTTCTTCAAAGCAGCAGTTGAATTAACATAAGCTTTAAGTGGGCGTTATGTATTCATTTGCACATTTTCTGCTGCTGCTTGTGACTAGTTTAGCTGCAATCTGCTACACATAAAGGATTACTGCACATATACTTTATACAAGTGACACATCCTTCAGGTATCTCTGCATAAACTCATGCAACACACTATGGGTCATTAATTTTAAGTGTCTGGAGGCAGAGAGATACAAATCTCTTTCTCTCTCTTTCTCTACTGTCTCGCCCACCACCAGCTCTAGACAGACAGAGTAAATTGGCACTCCCTTAAACCTACCTCATCATCATGAGTCATGTTTCATCTTATTGTCCTTTTTCTCTGTTGTCTATTATTCAGGTGAGTTATTTGTTTAAAATATACCCACAATACTCTGGTTGTAAACCAGTTCAGGGGTTTTGGTTTGGGTTCTTTTATTTTATTATTATTTTTTTCATTTAGATCGGAAGACTGAGCTTGGTAAAAAGGAAGTGATTACATTGCTTCCTTCTTCATACACCACTGCTGCAGTATCCCCAACCTGAAAGAATACATGCATAATCCCTCTGCTGGGTGTGTTGAAATAACTTCGTTAAACCATTTCCTTAGAAAGAATAAGATAAAAACAACAGTATAATTCTATACAAGATCTCAATTCAGATCTTTTTTGCAGAACTTCCAGTGATAGCTCACAACTACCACTTCGTTCTTTTTTTCTGGATAAGCACCATTTGCAGAAAAAATTGGTACTGTTGCTCCCTGAATTTGTATTAAATCAGGCCATATGCTATTTCTAGTTCTGGAAAATATGATCTTTTTCTTCTCCCTTCTGCTCAGAAATTACTTTGCATGGCTTTTTTTTTTTCCCCCAGAGCATACTAGTGTACTGTGTTTTGTTGATGTAATTTCTAACTGGTAATTTCCAAGACCACATAAGAATAAAAGGAAAGTGTATGCTGTTTGTTTGGATGGCTGATCCAGTCATTGCACAGTGAAGGCAGAAGTCAGTCATAAATTGTTCTTCATTTTGTATCAGTTATCACTGTGACCACTCTGTGCAAGTTGCTTTGCAAACCAAACTGTAGAGGCATATTTAATCTCTTACCTCACTGAAAGCATTGCATAAAGCAATGCATGTAGGGGATTACATGAAAAAATGTATGGCCTTTTTTGTTGTTTGCTTGGTTTTTGTTTTTTTCCTGACCTACATTTTATGTGGCATATGCCAGGAGAGCTTAAGCATTTTGTAATACTACTTCCGTATGCATTTTCAAACACTTTTTCTCTCTGCCTTTGGTTACTATGTATGAAAACCTGTGCACTGTATCACTGAAAATATGCCAAATATTGAATGTTGTGCAAGGCAGCAAAGCTCTTCCAAGGGCAGATGGCTAAAAGTTAGACTGTGACTAGAGTATATTAGGCCCTAGTGTAAGGCAGTGTATCTTTCTAATATCTCCAAACAATGTAGCACAAGCTGCCTCACTTCCTCCTGACTGATTTACTGAGCCAGGCTGTAGTTGTGAGAGGTGAAAGGAAGGGTGGCTGACAAACTGCAGAAACCACTGTAAGAACTGAGATGAGAGGGCTGATGTCCATGTTTCAAAGACAGCAATTTTCTGTTTGAAAACCATATTTTGACATTCTCATTCATTTAAAATCATTCCTGATAAATTGTTCCTTTTACTTCTGGGGTAGTGTAGCATGCAGTATACAGTTTCCAACCACTAACAGGTTGCTAATTAGGAGCCCTACTTGATAAAGAAAACCATTAACTTTTGAACCTCATTTTGGAATGCTAAACATACATTCTTTAGAGATAAGCAACTTCTTTTTTTTATGCTTTTGGCTACTTAGCTTAATAATATATTTATCCCTGAATATTATTTTTAAAAATCCCAGTGGAAATGGCTTGGATGCAGTAACTGAATGATAAGCTGACAAGTTTCTTTTCAGCTTTAGGTGAAATGTCCCTGTTGTCATGCATGCTGTTTGACATTTTAAAAACTGTCTTTTGAAATAAGAGTTTTCCAACAGGGAAAGATGAAAAATACCATCATACCCTAAACCTCTTATTTGAACTAGAACAAAGGAGTGTCACACTAAAAACGTAATTAAGAGATTTTTTTCTTGCTTGCTTTTATTATTTTTTTCACATTTGATTTTACACTTTTCGAGTTCTTAATATAAAACACACTGCATCAATTCTCATGAAGTAAAAACTTAAGCCTTTGACATGGGGTTGTATTAATCTCCCCAGATTTTACCCATGAAATATGCATACATTTAATCTAATCTAATCAAGCAGGCTCCATTTGAAACACCTCCATACCGTCTTAATACAAGTGTCTTGGGCCAGTGGGGTGAATGGCTCTCCCGAGATGCCTGCCTCTCAATTAAAGGCAGGTGGTGCCTAGATGACCATCCTAGATTTGATGTCACATCTAACTTTTAGATGATTAAAGCTTGATGAGGTAAATTGCATGTAAAATCACATAAAGATTGATAAAACACAACATGGACGTAACTTTTTATTTAGAAGAAATTCCAACATTAATTATAATATAAAAGAAATATAAAATAAATTAGATATCAAAACCTTTTGCTATGATATTGCTCTGCAATATGACTTCATGTGAAATAAGTCAAGAGTGAAGGAAAGAGGGCAGAATAATCAGAGAAATTATCAGTCTCCTCAAGAGGGAAAAACAGCTCTCATTCTTTGCTCTGTTCCCTAGGTAGACCCATCCTCCTCTCTAAGGGTATGGGCAATAAAAGCAATAAAAGAAAAAAGTTGTTAGGAATAAAGGATACTCCAGAACAACAGGGAAAATTAGGAGGACAATAGAAGTGATAAATTATGGGAAATTGAGTTCAATTAAGAAAAAAAACAAGTACACCTACTATTTTTTTTAAAATGTCTCTCAGCTGGTTTGTCTTTATCTGCCTAATTTTGTAAAATGGTCCTTCCTAATGAAAGTTATTTCAGCATTAATTTCCTGTGGTTTTTTTCATAGTGTATTTGGTACACTCATTTACAAAGCATTCTTGTTATTCAAGAACACCACCACGTGTGAAATATAAACTCTCATTTTATAAAGTAAAAAGAAAACATAAAAAGTAGAACATTTCGGTGTTATACATCCACCTATATTTAAATAGTTGCATCCCATCCACTTACTTTCACAATAGTTTCAGCCATGTGATTCCTGTGTTTAGTAATTATTCCCATAGAAATGTTATGTGTCCTTAAGCAGCTGTAATGACTGGAGAGAATGGCATTTTAGTACCGGACAGTACTAAGTTATCCATTTGCATATAGGAAAGAAGTTTTGGAAATAATTTTTCTTCAGATATAAATAGCAGAGAAAATTATTGCACTGTGGGGACTTTGTGCAACATGGCCTCCAAAAAGCTAAGAAAATGCATTTGGAAAACCCTCAGCTAACTGTGGGATGCACATCTGTGCATGCCTCAGATTCTGTTGATGGAAGCTACTGGGCAAAACACTACTATTGCAATGAGTTATCTGCATTCACTAATGACCAGAAGAATATTTGATCAGAAATCACTTTCTGATGTTGGAACCTTAGACCCTAGTGCTTGGATCAAACAACAGAACTTAAACATATAAAACCTAATTTTGTTACTTTTATGTCGGATCTTTACTGGTGTTGCATACTCAGAACTTCCAGTGGCTTCTGGAAGAGCCATTTTATGCCTCAGGACCTCCAAAAATGAGATTATGGAAAACTGACTTGAAAAGTCTCATGCAAGTAATACTGACTGAAAAACAATGACATTTTAAAATCAAATGTTTTGTTTAAGATATCAGTCATTGTAAATTATGCAAACCTCTGTATTTAGTTTTGGGAGGCCTCTGTACTTTACACAAAACAAGTACCATTAGTAAATTAGGTAGTTTGAGCAATCATCCTTTTAAAAAGAATTAACCCTGTGAACACTTGTTGAAAAGCCAGTCTGGAGCTTTTCCAACACATTCCTTGTGTTTAATGAACTATGGCAACACAGGGGCTTACTGTCATTTGGGTATGTGGTTCCACCATAATCAGTGAGCAACCCAGAGAATCACTATTCATCAGCAGGGACATGGGTGTACCATTTGTTCCTAAATAAAGATGGTTCATAAATGTAAGGGGGAGAAAATGACTATGTAAATATGAAAAGAAATAGAACATTCATTAAAACCAGAAGTTTTCTAAATAGAAGCAATTCAATTGAATTCTATTGAATTGTTATCCCAGAATGCCATTATTCAAAGCTACAAGGGAATTTTGGCTGTAGAATTCCCATTAATTTCGATGTGAAAATTTCTGATGATTATTATTACTGTTTTCCTTTTGTCCAAATGTTTCACCTAATTTTTTTTACAGAAGCCTTACTTACTCTTAAATATACTTCTCTGGCAAGGTTGTAACATTAGCCCTCATTCAGCAAATGTTTAAGATAATTACAGATAACACAGATCATAAGAAGCCATGATGGGTATAGGACAACAGCTTCTCTTCTCTATCTGATTAGATAATTGAGAGATCTGAGAGGGTGTCAGTGATGTTGTAAGGTAATGACAAGACAACAGGTTTCACCCAAGGGTATAGTTCAGACTATGGCATAAGTAGCAGCTGCTGCACCAGCTTGCCTAAAGTTTCATTATGTCATTCCTGTACCTGCTAAACTCCAGAGGTCCATTGGTAATAGCTCCACAATTCTAGGAAAGTGTCATGAAAATGTATGGTCAAAGAGGTAAAAAATGAGAGAAGTACAGATTATCTTTGCAGTTAAGATCTAAATTAAAGCCCCTTTATTTTACTTTTAACCAGAAAAAAACACCATAACAAAACAATGAAAGGTTAATTATTATTTTAAAATGCTACATCTATCTTGCTATTTAGAAGAAGGCAGGTGCTCTCACACATATAGATGCATGTGTATGGATATATGCCCTTTTAAAAGGGAAGAAATTCAGTCACATATCTGTGTAGCTGCTATATTATTCAATTAGCCCCCAGGCTGTTAGGGTGATCTTGTCCTTTATGAAACTGAAAGTTAAAAGTCCACCCTAAATTAAGCATGTGGGTTGGGTTCCTACTTACTCTTCATTTATTTCAAGAGTCAGACTCATGATTTGTCTCCATGGTCACTGGTAATTTCTGGAGGACAGCTGATGCCTTCTGCCTCCTTCTCTCTCCAAGACTAGAAGAATCTCTCAGCACGTGCTCAAACATCTGTATAAAATACAGAGGCAAGTACAAGACTAACTTCGACTGGAATCACATTTTAGATGACTAAAATTAGTGAGGTGAAACCTGCCCATTTAAGTTCATTACCTCTACATGGCTACTTGCTGTTGTGCAGCAAATGTAGTCTACAAAAAATGTTATCCTTATAAGATCCCAGAACTTCAAAAGAGCCTTGTGAAGTTCTTTGCCTGAATTATTGTCCAAATTGGGCATGAGGTTTAAATATTTGACTGAAGTTTGAATAATGTCTTCAGCATTTGGCTGTCATTTTCAATAAACATATACAGGTAAATTTTTCAAAACCTCAGAAGCTCATCTCTTCTGCTAAAAATATTGATTTGGTCTTCAGCACCTTCTTGTGAAGCAAAGGAAACAATTGTAAAAATACATTCATCTGAGAGCAAAGACAATGAGAATAGATGCAATTGTCTTCACTCAGAGTTTGAAGCCTTGATTTTAAATTGAAAATTAGCTTTTTTTTGATCTCAAGAATGTTATATTTCTGAAACAGAAATTATTCTGAAACAGCATAATTTAAAAGTTTCAGTCTATGTTTGATATGATTATAGTAAACACAGTCTATACCAAAATTACCGCCTGTGCAGAAAAGACATTATGAAAAGGATGTGAAAAAAAGCAATATATATTGCTATTAATTTCATATTGTCTTCACCAGTACTTCTTGGATATTAGGGTGTAAATAAGTTAGGTATGGTCATTCACTTCATATGTTCACACTTTTGGGAATAGATGAGATATTTAAAAGCTCAGTACTGTCTATTCAGCAACTGATGTCAAGACCTTTTTAAATTAAAGACTTCTATTGATGTCCAATCTTTTTTCCTCATTTTATTTCTCCACAAAAGAAAGAACCTTACAGTGATTGATTTTTTGCACATGACTAAAAAAATCTTAGCTTGAAAACTTGGGGATATAATGAGTGACATTTATGTAAAATCTGCTTCTATTCCAAAACAGTAAAAGCTTTTCTGGCTTTTCACCTCCGATCTGGATCAAAGGCAAAGGAGAGACAACTTTGAATAAATGACATCTCTCATATTTTTTCTTCGCTAGAACAAGCAGACTATCTCCACTTGGCAACCCTTAGGAACAACAGTCCTGGTAGAGCAAACACATAGGAGATGGTCCTGCAGTAAGGCTTTTGAACCTGATAACTTGCACTTCTTAAAAAAGATTAGTACTTGATCTTGTCCATATCAAATCATGGCAGCAGAGCCATGTGATTTTCATTCACTTTCCCTTTAGCAAACGTCTCAGTGCTTCTTTTCATTTCTATGTCTATTTTATTTATATTCTTCTACAACCAGTGGATAAGATGGCACAATTTCCACTCAAGTATTGCGTATAGGAATTATGTAAAATAAAATGTTCTTGAGATCCAGAAGGCCTTTTCTCCTGCTGTACCATACCTGACAAGCAATTGCTCTCTGGCTTCTAATTTTGTGCATTTATTAGAAATGTTTTTACATCAGCTGGCAAGGTGACAATAGAAGGAAATGTTCTCTTCAAAAGCATTATTCAAAAACATAAGGGAAAAAGTATTAAAATAAAGCACTTAAAAATATGCTACAAAGTCCTTGATGTGTCTTTCCATCATCCCAAGATGATATAATTATCAAAACCAAAAAATAATTTATTCCTAGGCAGATCACTACAACTTCTTAGGACTTGTCTAATGTGTTTACGTATGTTTCATAATCCTTTTCCTGTCTGTTGCATGAGTTCATCTGCACTGATTTTCACACTGATGCTGAAAATAGCTGCCTTGCAAATAGCTCCCATTACACTTCCCTGCCTAAACTGATGGGCACCAATGCATAAACCAGATACACAAGCACAGGATAATTCTCTCATTTGAATCTTACATTGCTTTTTATAAAAAGAAAAAATTGACTTTCAGAGACAACATGCTATTACAGTAAAGCTTCATCTCACAGTATAGTTGACAGGGACAGCCACAGTCATTCTTTGATAGGGAGCTATCCCTTCTGATAGGAACAGGTAATGCTATAGTTTCCCCAACTCCAGACCGTCAGAAATCATAGGTTAAGTCCATTCTCAACACATATAAAATAATAATCAAAAAATGCCAACAGCACTTTTTTTTTGTTTTTCCTCTTGGGTTTTGAGGCTGCAGGTGTGCTCACAGCATACTTTCAAAGTGTTTTTTTCTGGCAGGAATACTTTTCTCAGCTTTTAAAAAACTGGAATTATGTTTTTGCTCCTCATCTCCAAGAGCTGATGTCTTAGAAAATGCCTTAATGAAATGAAGGCCTCAGAAATATTACAGGAGCTGGGAAAACATATATCAGAAAATCATGAAAGATGTAGTGTATTATTTCTATACTTAAAAAGAAAACTGTGGCACCAAGAAAATTGTGCAAAATTTAAATAATGAAAATTAAATATTGCTAGCTGATCTTTAAAAGGAATTGTACAAACATTTAAAGTGACAATGTTTGGCTTTTCAATTTAATAAAAGCAGTAAGAAATATGTTTTTCATTTCACTGCCTCTCGCTATTCATACAGGCTAATTCTCACTCTACCAGTAGCTCATTTCTTCAATTACAGGATGTACCTTCATTATACTTGATACATTATATTAAACAGTAAGTGTCTTATGCTAATATACAGAAGCTTGTGATTGCCAGGCATCATCCTTAAAGGAAAAAAAACCTTTTAATTAAACAGTTGTCTTCAATATGAATAGCTGTCATAAGCTACTGCCATTACCCAAGGGGCAATGTTTCCAAAGATCATTATGGAATTATTCAATATGAAATCCCACACCAACATTTAATGAGTAGTACATGGAACACATAAATAAAGTCAAATTTTCAAGTAGACAGTTCTCTAGTGTGGCCCCAAAGAAGTGAATTGTTTAACAGAACCAAAGAAACTTTGGGCAGTTTCTACAGTTTCCCACTGTATTCTGTGCAGAAATGAGACAATAACATTAATCATTTGTATCATCTGCTCTTATCACTGTAATACTCATCTTTTGCCCACTAATACTTATCCCAGTATTAGATCTTCCTCAAAATTCCAACTACTTTTAGTTATGACTAATGTTATAAATGTTTTACAGACTAGAGTAACAAGAAGGATAATTATTTGATATTAATAAAAAGAAATGCTTATTCATGGATCATTAAAAAAATCAAACTTTGCCAAGGAATTTTAATAAATGCATAGATGTTCTTTATTCTCTTTTAAATTTGTTTTTCTTTGGGAAGACTTTTGTATTTGTTCTGTGTCATCATAACAGGTTTGTCTGCCACATGTTCCTGAACTTCTAACTTTTGAGTCTGTTAACTGATTTCAGACTAATTTGATTTAGAGGTGGAACTTGCACAAAGAATTCTGAAGTACATCATTCAAATCTGGTTGGGTAGAGGAGTATGCGTCCTAATGAAAGTAAAATTACCATATGAACTTTTATCTGGTTTAGGCACCAAAGAATTAAACCAGGAAAGTGCCCTTAGCAGTCCTCTGATGCATGGAAGATTCAGTCAAGTTTTTCTCCTTCTGGATATCAGATTCAGTTAAGGATGATAATCAAGAGAACTTTTGGCAGCCTTCAACTGAAGCTGAGATGGTGAACGATCTCACTACATACTCCTGGATGATATGATGCAGGTAGGAAGCTGCCGTCTGTTTCCTTCTCAGACCACACCGTTTCTGCAGGGGAAACGATGCTGCTCATCTCATATTAACCTTTGGTGGAGCCAAGCATGTACAACAAACTCCAAAGATTCAGTTCGGGTTAGTTGAACCAGTTTGTAGCAGTTTGTAAGGAACTTGTAGAAAAAAGCTTGGATGAAGCACCTGGAGGAAGCCTACAGGTGCTCAGAGATCCACTAGCAGTAATTAGAACATCCTTGTAAATAAGGAATAGAAAGTCTGTTTTTCTTAGAAGTACATAGGCCTTTTGTGTCACTACCCAGCATATATGAAACATGGTGACAAGGAGGAAAGTTAGTGAAAATGACAACAAGACAAGCGAGCATGTTTAGCAGCAAAACGAATCTGCACTTCAGAGTCTGAGTAGGTGAGTTGTACGATAGGAAACGAGATAACAGAAATAGAGCCCAAACTGGGAACAGCGGAAAAACTGTTTGAATTCTGTCACCTCAAACTGAAATGGTGTTTGTGGTGGCTGTTTTTCAGAAAGCAAAGAGCAATATATGTGATAGTGTTGAGAAAATTGTTATTATATGTAATATTGCAAGGATTAAAAATTTCCTAATTTTTGGCAAGACTATGTCAAGGAATTTGTGCCTCCAGGCTTTGGGGGAATCTTGGTCAGAGACACAAATTTAAAACATGATTATTATATACAAATAGCTATTGTGAGTAAAACATTCAGAGAAAATGAAAGAATAAAAGTGGATGCTCACATTTGTCCATTGAGGAAAAAGATGAAAAGGGTGAAAAAGTTTCAAATAGCTATTTGGTGATGAATGCATTGAAAGAATAAGAGATGAAAGGTAAAAAAGAGGGTTTGAATGAACAGCAGTTTTGAGAGAAGAACCAGTCATGCTATAGCAAGCATTAAAAAAAAAAATCAATAAGCACAGATATATCTGAAGTTTTGAAAGATAAGTTTAGGAACTCCTTACCTGAAAAAATAATTTAGTTTGATAAAGTTTGACTAAGTACAAAAGGGGACAAAGGGGGACAAAAGAGTAGGTTGAGATTCCAGGTAATTCACAGATGTCATTAGACTACGAATTCATTAGCAGTGGTGCTTATGTCTCACCAAGCATGCTCTTTTGTGCTTAAGTATTGGCAACAATAGTAATATAGTAGGTTCTAAAAGTATTTTTGCTTTCAATGGAATTTTTTACATGACGAGAACAAGTGAAGTGATAGTTTAATGATTGAAAGAGTTTGTTTGTTTGTTTTTTTCTCTAGATACAGAGAAATGCTACTTACTAAATAGCAGAACAGAAACTTCAACTGAAAATAATGTAGCAAAGTCAGCAACAGAGATGACAACAAGTTCCTGGCTTGGAATGACACGTCTTATTAAACATTATTTTGTATATACCATGCATACATAGATAAACATTTTAAGAGTTTAACTAGATTTACGGTTTCAAACGCCAATTGAAAAAGTTACTCGACAGTCTTACTTTTGGAGGATCAAGTTGTAAGGTAGCCTTTGTATCTGATATTTTTTTTTTCAAAGTAGAAGGATTTTGAAACTTCCACAGTTCTGCAGTTTACGGGTTTGTAAAACAGCAGTTGCCAGTGGCCTTGTTCATCCCACTTTCTTCACCCAATAATACATCTTTTTTGTTTCTCCACAAATTAAATTAGAATTCATAATTCTCTATCTGAATTAGCTTCCGACAGAGAGCCTTATTATAACAAGTGCAGTTGTAATAACTCATTTTAACAATTTAATCTATAAATTGGTAGAAAGTACTTTATGTACACTTTATGTGTTTCTGCTAGGGAACAGAACTTACTTTTAAAGGAAATTTGAAAGTATTATATGTACAGCACGCTGACTGACTGATATATTTTTGCATATCTGCCATTACAGTACATTAAGCATGTAATAATGCACTAGATAGGAATGTTAGCAGAAGATCTGAATATGAATTTGGGAAAACTAAGACTGAAGAGAAAGAAAAAATTGTTTTGTGAAAAGAACAGGATTGTGCTGATGTGTTACTGTACATGGAAATGTATTCTAATGAATACCAAGATTTCAAATAAAAACTGCTGCCAGAAGTGTTGAAAGACTGTCCTATTGTGACACACTGTGCCTACCCTGCAGGCAGTTTTGAGTGATGTGGCAGATATTGGGCTTTATTTATAGATAGACAGACAGACTGATATGTTGGTATTTTAAGCCATTCTTTCAGAATAGAATTTTTTAAAAATGGTTGTTGGTTTTTTTCTCTCTCAGTGTACTCCTAACTGCCAGGGAACAGCTGGGCAGAAGAAGGCTGTTGGAGGGCTGGGGGCTGCGGGGCAGGCAGTGTCACGCTGCCACCAGCCCGGGTGAGCAGGGCAGCAGCGGTGGCAGTGTCCGGGGACAGCCACAGCCCGGCCGAGACCCTCGTGGCTCTCCTTCCCAGGAGCTGGTGCAGGGCTGCCTGGAGGCACCACCTCAGGGCACGGCAGCCAACCTCCTTGGCACTGGAGGAGACTTCAGAGGTGTTCAGAATCCTGACACAGGCAATCCCTTCTCTTTCCTCATTTCTCACTCTCTGAGTTTTCACAATGCAGTTTTCTTTCTCTTACGTATAATTTTATCTTGATAAACCTCTGTTTGCGGCTTGAAGAAAAATGTGTGTTTTATAAGTGGTCCTTTTACCTGTCAGTACTACGTTCCTCAGGAATTTCCATCTTCTATACTGGCAACCCTGGGTTAAAAAAAATTGCTGTGGAATATTCTATTTTAGAACTTAAAATGCCTTGTTAACCTGAGTATCAGGTATTTTTATTTCATTATACTTTTGTGAACAAACAAAAAAGCTTGTGACTGGGCCTGAGACCTGAGTTATTCAAAGTCAGAGGAATTTCCAGTCCTAGTAATTTCTTTTTTGAATTCTCTGATTTTTTGCGCATGTAATTGCTTGAAATAAGATTGATAAGGATGGAACAAATTTATGGCTTTTAGATCCTCATATGTCCATATGTATTGCTTTGTTAAGAAGAGAAATCTAGATATTACTTGCTAGTTCATGAATCTGTCAACACTAAGTGGCTATATTTAAAACAGGGATTACCCAATGACACTTTGATCATAACAAGCTTTTGTTTTTCTGAACAAAATTATCATCAGTACTTATCATCAGAAAGCCTGTATATCTAAGTGTCTTTACCTAAAATTGTTCATGCCATTTGGACAGGAATATTCCAAACTAAAAAGTCATTGAGTGATATCTTTCATCGTTCTTGCAAAATATATAGTTTAGTAATGTCTGTAAGTTTTGCTTTTATACCATCACAGATCATTGAAGGTGAATTTATTAATGTCTGAGTAATTTTATCAAATGTTTATTTAGCACAACACAAGCAGTTTAGATTAATGGCTCTGGCTTATAGTGGTAACAAATTTCTCAAGGCTTTCTAAAATACAATATGTAACAGAGTCCAAAGAGAGCAGCAGAAAAATCAGTCAGTCAAAACACATACAAATGCCATAAAAATATAATTCTTTCCAGGTAAATGAGTCACTGAGTTCACCCAGTTTGAATTTTTGTTTCTTATTTAAGTTGTAGCAATAAAAACTAGGAAATTGCTAGTCAGGAACTTGAAGTCATCATTCATCTGTAAATCTGACAGTCCACTGGAGGGGAGGTTGGGTGTGGAACATTTAATTGAACCATACCACTACTTGTGACATTAAAAGTTCTTTTAAAGTCATTAAAGTCTTTTCCTGATGGCAGTCTAATATGCTTCCCCTCTGCTCTCTAGGAATAGTTGGTGTTCATTTTAGACCATTTTGTTCAATTAGGCTGCGTAGAAAGTAGGACAGCAGACAATAGAAACATTTCTTTTGTAGGACGGTTCTCTCGGTACATTTTGAAGACATCAGTGGCTGAGGGACCTGAAGTTACATCTGTTACACAATCTGAACCTCAGTTTCCTAATTCCTGCATCCAGTGTTTTTTATTTACTTTTCATTTAATACTTGGAAATAGTATGAATGTCATGTGTCTGTGTGAAATGTTTATACTCTTAGTTAAATTGACTGCTTCTTAAAGTGCAATAATTGTGAAATCACATCACTCTACCTCCAAATAGTTAAAAGAGCCACAAGCTAAGCAGAAAAAGAAATGTTATTTTAGACTCGATATAAATGTTAATTAAGAACTTTTACATGCTCAAGGGGAGAGGAAATATCTTCATGTCCTATCCCTCTGAACAGGAAAAATTACCCTGACAGATTTTTGAAAACTTTACCCAGAAACAACATTGTACTCGCTAGAAAAATGTTAATATCTGTCTCCATTTCCTGCCCAGGTATTAAGAGTTATTATATAGAGACTTCAATGGCATATTGCCAAGAAGTAGTGAAAATCCAATCTCAATATGTACAAAATTTCAAACACAATGCATGCCAAGTAAGTTATGCAAGTAGTTGTCTGGCTAAATTTCTCATAACCTAAACTGATTCTGTCCCAAGTTGCTTTCCAAATGGATATGATCTAGGGTGCAAACTTGATCTTCTGCTCGTGATAGATGGCAGTCATTTACCTATTACTTTTATTACTATTAATTAAATCTTTTGAAGTTTATGGCTTAAAATATCCTTGTTCTTGCTTTTAGATATATACTACTTCAACTCAAGGTTAAAAGGAAAAAATGAATCTTCTATTCCACTCTAATTCTAACAATAATTTTCCAGATTGGTTTGAGATATTGATTTTCCCATAGCCATTTGAAGGTAGCATATATATATAAATATATCTATGCACACACATTCACACATACATGCATATATCTACACACTAGAATACATGCTTTTGCATACAGACATAGACATACAGAGATGGGAAGATTTTCAAAGTTAAGAGCCTGGCTTTGTATTCAATTTCTACTAAGATCAATAAAACTTCTGAAATTCAATTTGTACCTTTGAAAAATCTTCTCCATACAGATTATTTTCAGAGATAATATTCAACAGATTAACCCTGTAGCGTTGTTGATAGAAAGAAAAAGGGCTTAGCTCCTACTTTGGCACTTACGTTACAAAACTCCTACACCTTACTGGAAAAGAAACATATTGTATTCCATTTGCTGTATTTTATCTTTTCTACAGGTAACAATTATGTCTGTATCACTGAGGTTCATGTTATTTAGCTTCCCATAATTTTTCCCTAACTGCAGTAGCACATCTTAAAACATTTAATAAAAGATAATTCAAAACAAAAATATGACTGTTATGTCACATTTATCTGACCTTTTTTTAGCAGAAGAGTGCAGGGGAAAGGAATTACTGTTAATTAATTAATACTGTACTATAAGAATAAAGAGTAAAATTATAGGAGTAGATAAGAATGTTTGTTTTGACAACCATCTCTTTATTACTGTTTTTCAATAGTACATAACTCTGAATTACATTTTATAATGAAAACATCATATCATTTGCAGTTATTTTGTGAGGACTGTGGAAGTATTGAACAACAAAATATCTTTGCTAAGACATCTTAGTTTTCAGCTGAAAAATAAGCAATTTTTATTTTTCTGAAAAGGGTGGCAGTTATTTTCTGATGGCTTTAACTGCTAATCTCCTCTTGATACTGAAATATGGACGTCTTTTTTTCCCTAAGACAATGTTTCTCAGTTGCCCAAGGTCCAAATGGCTCCTGTCTATCCCACAGACTGTTCTCATAGTCTCATTTTTCAGTCTCTCTGTATGTACATGGCATTATCCATCTATACAAAACCTCTGATCACTTCATGCCACTTGATCATTCCTGCTATTAGTCCTCCCTTAGGTTTCATTTTTCCAAGCTTTAAAAATTCTTCCATAGCTCCTCACTACTCTTTTCTTATCTCTCCTCCTTACTTCTCCTACCATCTTTTCTATCCCTTCTCTAAAACTAAACCAGGTCCTGGCTCCCTCGTAGACAGACTCCTGTCCCTATCCTGCTTCTCACTTTTGCACAGAAACCTGTAATTGCCTGCAACCTACCACTGTCATGACTTAGCCAGTGTTGATACCTCAGCTTTTGTTACTATAATCTTCATTTCACACATGGACAAAATGTCTTGGTCCCTCCACCTCTTGGCTCTTGATTTTTGACCTGAATTTCCTTATCTGGCACTTGTTTTCTCGTATGGAAAGTGGCATTTTTATTATACTGATGCCTGAGGTGGCCACCTAAAAAACAGAGACTAGACAGGAATAAGGGGATAAAGGTAGGTATTTATTTGAAGGGACTTCAAAGGTGCACCCTGGGCAGGCCAAAGGCAACACCCAAGATGGACCCCGAGTCACGGGTTCTTCACAATTTTATAAGTTTGGTCCATTTGCACATCAGGGTTAATTCTCCAATTAAAGCTTCAGTTAATGATGTAATTTCCCCAAGATTATCTCCCTTCTAAGATCTTAGTTTACACGTTTTGGGCCTAGGACAGTCTGGGTGTTCTTGAAGAGCACGCTTGGAGAGGCTTTGTTATGTCTGACTACCATGAGAGAACACAATTTAGCAGGCTACAAGAAACTCGAGTTACACATGAGGCAATACAGGCTTTGAAAAAAACCATAAAAGTTAAGGCATCAATACTGCTTTGCTTATCACGTTTTCTTTGTATAGCCTCCAATTTCTTTCCCTAGTTATTATTTCTCCTGTTTAGGAACACCCGTCTTTTAATTTCCTTTGTTCCAAGTTGCTGTTAAGTAGGCCAGACTAATCTTACCTAATTTTAGCTGTCTAAAAGCTAGGATGCAGCCTGAGCTGTTCATCCTACATTTTTACCTCTAAAGTTAAGAAAGAAAGGCAGTTTGAGAGACCAAATCATGATGCTTTTGCATCTCAGGACGGGAATATATAGTCTGTAGTGGTGATTATTTTTCTACATTGATTATCAGAGGACTTTACACAAATAGATTTATTCCACAATTATTTTTAATAGTTAAAATTAATCCTCCAAATACATATTCTATTGTAATTTCAGCCCCTAACATTTCCCCTTATGATCTCTCAGATGTGTTCCACAGAGGTCTGTATAAACTAATATTTCCAATTTCTAAATTACTAAATTAATGTCTAGTTTCTCAAGACTAAAACACTTTTTTTGACAATATAGTTGGTTATCTATTTTTTTTTAAATTTTAACATTATTGAAAATACCTTCTTGTTGTGTTACCTTTGGCTTTTCCCTTTTGTTATTGGACTGATGGCAAGGATAGTTAAAAGGTGTGTCTGTCCCATAATGAGGATGGTTTTAATTCAGGTTTGAATATACAGTTGCTAAATGGGAATGAAATATATCCACTATTAATGTTAAGAGGCTTGTAAGAACTTACAGTGCTTCAAACTTGAGGAAAAAAAAAATGAATGGCACCTAGTTGTTCTACACATGACAAAAACTAAATAAATGAAACCAGCAAACACACAAACTTGAGTGGCAGTGATCCAAAACCACTAAGGTAGGAAGCAAAATAAGGAAAATGGTGTAATAAGCCCAGAAGACTTAAGATAGTTTTCAAGAAACTCTGGGGAATTGCTAACTAATATTCCCTTCAGAGAAAGTCCAAAAGAAAAACATGTAGAGGAATGATGGCAATCTCTTAAAGAGATAATATTAAGCATAATTCCCATCTATATTTTAGGAACTGGATTGAGCAGTTCCAAGGTTGAAGATGGGTATTTTTCAGATCTTGGGAGGACATGACTGAGTGTCTAGAAGATAGAGAAAACAGATCCATATTTTCTTTTTAAGGTTGAGCTGGGAAAAATTATACAATCAGCTAAACTGTAATTCACAGCAAGTGCTGCAGCAAATAATTAAGTAAACTGTATATAAACTAATAGAATGTGTAAGCAGGCAGAATCTAAAAGGAAGATGGGTAACTTCCAATATGCATTTGTCAAAAAATGTTACTCTCAGTGTTTTAATAAGGAGAGGTACTAGCTTTGACTTACTGCCATCTGTTATTGCACAGATATTACGTGCAGTGTCCAGAAACACACTATATACGTTTGCCATTGGACAATATGGCATAATAACCCAGAACACACTAATAGTGACAATGTATTTATACATGTGAATTAATGGTTTCTTCCTTTTCTAATATTTACTGATCTACTTCCCAATACTATCAGCAAACCTGACACTATGGAGCATCTGTTTGCTTATCTAAATCAATTGCCTGTCAATAGATGAGAGGAAATAGGCCTTTTTTCCCCCCAGTAATATATGCTGCCAAAAAAGTACCGAATACATTGACAAAATCAGAGAGAGAAAGCTTATTGAACTAATTTATTTGAGAAAGAAATAACTATTCCCAGGGCTGTGTTTCCCACATTTTATGAGCAAAAGCACTTGGAGTAGATAAATGTGTTGACCTTTGAATGCAAGAAAAGCATGTGCATGGAAATTCCCTGCCTATTAATGCAAGAAGTTAAGCATTTTGACTGTACTCCACTGAAAGAAAACTGGAAGGGACACACATTTATATAGTAAACCAGAACAATTGAAAAGAAATAATATATGTAGTGTAATAAAAGCTTGCATTACTGCCAAGAAGTAAGTGTTCATGCCAAAAATGTTCCAGAGCACAGCTGCCAAAAAAAAGCTGAGAGCATTATGAAACACACTAAATCTATACATAGAGGGGGCTTAGAGAAGAAAAAAAAGTATATTTATTCTTAGGATTCAAGTATATCAAATCATTATGGTTATTTTATGCACAATAAGCAAGGCTCTGAGCATGCTGGCAAGCATTCAAGAAAGCATCATGTTGCTTAAAAAGCATGTCGGTCTTTAAATTCAGGAGAAGGGCTCAAAGAAAGATATTTGAGTGTTTGATACAAGCTAAAAATCAAAAATGAGACAAAAAACTCCATGTGTTGTTGGACATGGCTTAATAACACTCCTGACGATGCTAAGCTCTCTCAGGTCCTCATGAAGGTGATTTGAAATGCACAGATCAGGGGTCCTGGGATCTGCCTTGAAAGAGATGAAAAGTGGATTGCCATTGCTGCTATGTGGCTTTCAAATGAGAACCTCCATGAGGAAGACAGAGGCTCCTAGGAAGTACTCCTAGTCTGCTATTTCCAAAACAGTTCCACAACCAACAGGTTATGGGGGCTTTCCTCTTGAAGTTAGTCCTTTGAGGTGTCAAAAAAAATTAAGACTGAGAGATCCAGGTCAGGACCCAGAAAAACAAAGCCACTGACAAGGCATGATGATGGGAGATGGAGCTGCCATCTTCTGAGTCTAAAGGGCTGGGATCTCTTTCTGAGTAGAGAAGTCTGAGGGATGACAGACTGAGGTTTAAAATTCCTGAAGGCAGTGGGTAAGGTGAAGGCAGAAATGTTATTTATCAAATCTCACAATACTGGAACCAGAGAGCATTCAATGGCACTAGGAGGAGGTGAGCTTAAAATAGCTAAAAGAAAGTACTTTACACAGCAGGTATCAAACTTTTAGAACTCGCTGCCACATGAGGTTTTATATTTTCATCTATGGAAAAGGATTTCAGGCACGTTCTCTTCCTTATTCCTTCTTGTGGTCTGGTGAAAATGTCTCAGGGCTTAGATAGCTTGTGATACGTGATACAGGAGCCTAACCTCTGTCTGATTGCTACACAGCATCTTCAGCTCTTACCTTGGCATTATGAATTCAGCAACTAGCAGTGTGCTCTTAACTTTGGAGCACTACAGCATGACCTGCCACAGTGTCTCACAGTTTTTGTTCAGTATCTGCCCTTTTGCCTGTGAAGATAGATAAGCAGGCACATTAATTTATCTTCCAAGTTTAATTTACGTAGCATTTTCAAGCTTCCCTGTGAAGCAGGATGGACCATATACAGTCGCAACACATGGGAAAGAGCAGTAAATCATAAACATGTGTGATAGGTTACTTAATACAGGGGTCAGGAGAGAGAAATAACTAGAAAATTTGATTTTCAAGCTTATAATTTTAGAAATGGTACTCTCAGATTATGGCAAGACTGAATGGGGACTCCTACCATTAAAAAAGAATGAGCTTCTGAGTTTAATGCCTGCTGCTTTTGATGGCATGTGAAATTTATGAGTGACTTTCTTAATTACTTCTCCCTCTATCACAATATACATTGAAGAGGAAATATAGCTTCACTTTTTTTTTTTTTTTATTGCCTGTAAGCAGGGGAGGAAAAGTGACATCTGAACTGAGTTTTGTTTCTTCATTATTGCTGATCCTAAACATACAAATCTGTGGCATAGACCCAAGCTGAAGAAATTTTTATTTATTTTTGCAGGACAATGTTCCTTACACTTTTCCTCAATAAATCATTGTTCTCACAATTTTAATTATGATTTTGAACTGTCATTATGATCAAGCCTTTTGGAATTAAGGTCAATAATAAACATCACAATAAAAACAATTATGATGGTGGTGTCACCACATCTTAAATTCCAGTTTCAGTTTTAGCCAGTCCTTTGACAAAATATGTATTGATAGAGAAAGGGCAGGGAGAGGACTCAGGTATTTTATAGAGTAAAGAAACAATTAAATTATAATGAAAATAATATGATTAAAACCAGTAGTTCTTTCTTCTGCACAGCTCTGGCTAGTAACATGGTGCTGGCTCACTTCATTTCCAGCTGCTAGATTTCACTAAAAGAAGCTAAAAATAAATTCAATACTTTCCTAAAATGACTTTCCAAAGTAAGCAAGTGCTGCAGTTGCCATAGGGATGTTATAACATCACAAATGGGAAGCAGTTCACATAGTGGTAAATAAGCACACTGGTGGGTAAGTTGTCCATTTGAGCATGTCTTAGAGAAGAAATTACTCAGACAGTAGTTTTTGAGGGAGAAGGCTAAAAAAAAAAAAAAAAAAACCAAACAAAAAGATCACCATTGATTTAGTCTGTGGCAGTGCAAATCCCTGAATGCAGGAATTCACAGGTTGAAGGCATCAGTGAAGATGCAAGACACTGCCTGTGCTAAGTGCTGTAGCACCTAAGCTGCAGGACCTACATCTTCTATTGAAAAGAGAGGAAAATGTTGAAAATGTCCTTAAATTCTGTGAAAACAAAAACATCATCAAGTTCTTGCATTTACCATTTGTTCAGTGAGCCTGGAGCTGTCCAGCTTGTCCTTATTTTGCCTTCTCTTTTGTAATGCATTACGAATGCATTACATTCTGAATTCTGGTAGTGCATTTACTGCCTTATACTATCCATTTATTTTGAAAGTCAATACAAACAAACACAATGATGCCTAACAAACAAATGGAGTTCCTTTCCAAGGTTTCTTCATAATGTTCTACATCATAAAATTTCAAAGGTCAGATGATATAAATAAACAGTGACTTCATTGAAGTTGATACTACTGTCCTGATTTACAGCAAGTAGTAGTCTAGCCCCGGAAACTCAAGCTTTTCATTCTGTGTTCAACCCAGAATAGAAAGCAAATGGCTGGATAATAAATACCATGGAAACAACAGAAAACCCACACAAATCCTATAAAGAACCAATTTGGAAAAAAAGAAGAAAACCCAGATTGTCTATAGATAAAATAAAATTCACTGGGAATCTGCAACAAGATCATTTAAATACAAAATATTGTGGTAGTTTATACCTTTTATAAAACTTATTTAATATTTTTTTTCTTTTTGCACATGCCCTTGGTACATCTGAGGGCTTTTTCTATTAAGATTGACATCTTTAACAGTCTTACCAAGCCATTACCAACTTGCTCTTTGGAACCCAGATTCGAAGAGGTCCCTTTCCCAGTCAGCTCTTTCTCATTCTCTGCATTGGCCTCTCACAACACTGCTATGCCTCCCTCTGCTTTGAACCCATACTCACTTTTTTTCTCTCAAATCACTGAAGTGTAGGTGTTACCCTGAGGTGTGCCCCATTCACTTTGCAGAATATGTTTAGCTACAGGGTGAGTAGTAGAGCCAAGGCTGGTCAAAGTTGTGGACCAGTAAACATTCTCTCTCTTTACCCATCCTGGTCTGGGCTTTAACCTACACCACACTACACTTATGGCATTTTACAGTATTCAGCTCAAAATAGAGGGTGAGTGCTTGAACATAACATCTACATCCCAAAGAAGTGATTTATGAGCAGATCATATGAGGTTTCATGTTAACACCACTGTCAGGGGAGAATTAAGTTTGAAAAATCATCCACCGACTTCCCTGATCTGTCTCAGTAAAACCAACATTATTTGGGATCATGTGGCTGATTAAGTACAGCAGATGCAAACAAGCCCTGAAGAATTACAGTGCAAAAGGTAACCATACTAACATGAAAATCTGAGCTTTTTTCCTCAGCCTTTCAGTGTCCAGCCTGTTCAGAGCCTGGTGGTTAGGAGAGAGTGAGTCTGAGTGGTCCTCTAAATGGTAGTTGGTCATTATTATCAGGGCTGCTAGAAACTCACCGACTAGTCTGGATTTGGAGTGAGATACAAGTCATCTCTCCAGTTGTGTATAAAGAAAATTTGTGTACTGCACTAGGCACCTGAATTCCCTTTATAGTCAACTGGAGAAGTAACTTTAGATAGACTGAATTAATCTTATAATTTTAGACATACTCAAGCATGAAATAAATAAGGTGAACTGTGCTCTATTTATGCCTATTTATGTCTTTTGGTTATAATGGAAACCTAGCATGAACAGCTCAGATGTGTATATTTAAATCACAGGTGTTTAAATTTGGGCAGACAAAAATCACCTTGGTTGCTCATTGTCCTTGTAAGCAGTTAGGATTCGCTCTGAGCTCTGCTGGCCTGAAGATACCATTCTCCTTTCTGGAAGAGAATGTCAGGAGCTGCCCTAGAAGGATCTCAGAAGTTTTACAGACAACAACGGGTGGCAAAGGCATATGGAGAAGGTGGAGAAAAACCTGGTATCATCCACTTAAAGAGCATGAGTGCTGGATAAACAGAAAAAGCTGGTGATCAGCTCTGGGAGTGCTATCAGCACTGCCTCTTGCCCCACTCCAAGCTCTGGTGTGCAGGGAGCAGACATTGCAGTGTACGTGCAGGAAAGAGGCAGGCCCACAGGTGTGTATGGGCATCCCTTCACCAGGGTCTAGTGCCCTGTGTGTTGCCTCTTGCTCTCTTTCTTGTGCCTCTGTATTCTGTCCTTCCTTCTGTCTCACTCAGTGAGAGACACCACATCTCGTGCTCCTACAGTGACTCTGCTGAGAGGTGCCAGTATCTTTCTCCATTAATTCTTTAGCATTTTATACACACTGGAATAGCATGAATAGAGGAGCTTGAGAACATTTTCCTCTGGAACAACCCATGATGTGGTCCTATCAGGCATTGAAAGGTGGGATTTGAAGAAAAAAGTGAATTGAATACTTGTCTCCCACCCCCTCTATTCTAAGAAGAGAGCTATTGCTCAAAAGCATTAGTCCTCCTTTCTGTCCATACTTTATTTTGTGCTTTTTTTGTTTCATTTCATCACAAGTGGCTGAAAAAGAAATGTGCTTGAAATGGCAGGAACAGTTGGCTTAAATATTTCTGAACTATTTCTTTCAACCCAATATGAAATCTATTCAAAAAGGATTCTATAAGTTTTCCTTTCAGTTAAAATGATAAGAAGATAGTGACCTAAATGTACAGTGATTATTGGTTGTCCTGGAAGTGAGGTCTTCAATGTAAAAGGTACTTGAACAAAATATGATCCGGCTGCCCTGTCCCTCTAACAGTCTGGTATGATGGACAAAAGAGAGATATGATTCAATATTTAAACTGAAGGTAAAACTTATTTTTGGGCCACTGAAGAAGACCCCAGAGTGGACAGAAAAACAGAACGGACCCTAGTATAGACCTTAATGTTTTGAAAAGCCAGAAAGTATACTGCAGTGAGTGGTCCAAAAAGTTTCATGAAAACGTGTAAAGCTCCTTCTGAGGCTGGATCTATTGAACAATATTTGTAAATAACAGTAATCTGAAATACAAAGTGTGTTCAGCTGCAATATTTCCTTACATTTTTGTGTATATGTACATAGAGATATTATATATGAATCGCTACACATATAGTTAGTTTTATGGACAGTTCTATACTAATAATGACTAGGAAATTTTGGTTTATGCCTTGTATGTATATAAATTAGTACACAAACACATATATAAATTAATATCTATATCCATAACAAAACTCTGTTTTCCAGTTTAGACCAAATACACTGAATACAGGTGAAAGCACACACAAGCAGTACAGACTGATTGTATGTATGTATGTTACAGTGAACTTTGTAGTGGTTTTTTTTTTTTTAATGGTGTTTAAAGGGCATTCTGATTTGAAGGTTATCATTCAGACAAGCCTTTTATATAACATATAAACATATAAGATAGAGAAGGGAGGAGTCAAGAGACACCTTGTTCAGATGTTTTCCCAAATGTCTCTAAAAGCAGAGGCTGAATCTTCTCCCCTCTGGCGAGCAGTGGTGCTGTCACCCCTGCAGCTTTTGCTGACAGAGATACTTCTGTTTGCACTTTGTTGGCATGAAATGGTAGATGGTGATCAGGCAGGGAGAAAAATTAAATTAAATTAAAAGACTAAATTAATGTTTTATTTTGTCTGTGTTAGTTGCTTACAAGTAAATAGATAACTGAGTAGAAACACAGTTAATCAGTTGGATATGCATGAGAGCAAACCTCAGTTGCCAGTACTGTCTATATGAAGGTATGAGAGTGAAACTGTCAGTGTCATCAAGGCAATTGTCCACCAAAACCAGGTTACACACCCCAATAGCAGAAGTAAAAGAAAAAACTCCTTTGAAGTGGTGGAAGTGTGTCTGTTGGGATATAGGAGTCAGAGCAGGCTGTCCAAGTTGTGCAAGATGGAGGGGATATCCAGTCCTGCTGACAGTATGCCCCTGCATCCTAATCAGCCTCTAGCTAAAGTTCACTCAACTCCCTCCCTACTGCTAAAGACGCTGCTGGACAGGACAAACTGCCAGTGTCTGCCCCATATTGACCCTTTCTACTACTAGATTTACTGACATGACACTGAATATTTGAAACTTTTCTACACCCAGACAGGCAAGGACTATCCTAATGCCTTCCCCTGCCAGAGCACTTCAGATAATCAGCCGTCAAAACTTTCCCAATCTGAAATAATATTAAAAGGATTCCACGGTTTCATAAAGACCTTTGCCTTTCCTCTTGGAGCTTTTTCTTCTCTCTCTCTGCCTCTTGTGCAACACTTCTTCAAACGAATTAAATATGAAATCCTTGCCATAGTATATGTGGAAGCTGACAGATATACTGAGCCAGCAGTACTTGGCAGATATACTTTATGGAGGCTTTCCTACATGGGATAATCTGAGCTGGCAGGCACACTCTGCCAGCTTCTAACAGCATAGGCTCTGCCAGCTTCTGCAGCTTCTGACTGGGCCAGTTCTAGAATTATAGAAAGTAAGGCCAGACACGACATTGGAAGTCAAAGGCAAAGACAAGAACAGCTGTTTCTGAACCATCCCTGAAAGATGACCATCTTGCAGCTTCTTGAGACCTAGCAGTCATAGTAACATCATGGTCCCAGGGCAAACTGTTCTACTAAATAACCACCAGACACTTATACATCTCTTTTATTATGTCTAATATAGATTTTTTTTTGGCTACATTTTTTGCTTATTACCTCCAATTCTTCTCTCAGAGAATGAAGAGTGCCATTTATGTTCTTTTTCTTTGACAGTTACATTTAAAATATGTGAAGACCATTGGCTCGTCTTTCCTCACACAACTCAGTCATCTTTTTTATAAGCAAAAAGAACATAATTCCCTTGATCCTTCTGTATAGTTCTTATTCTTTTGATTGCAGTTCATTCCAATTGCACTCATCTGGACTTTTTATGAGAGTTGAAGTTAAGACAAATTTTAAACGATGTAAACTAGTGACTTCTATAACCACAGAATCTAAAGTGTAAGTGTGAGGATGAACAGTTATTTCTTTCCAGAGATGTAAAATAGCCTTTTCTTTTATATTTTTCTATTACATCTTTAACCTCTGCTAACCTGAGACAATTGTTGAGGTACTTTGAAGGCAGTACCACCTTAGGTTCTATTTTGCCTGTAATTGTCATACATACAATTACAGAAATGCATCTAAAAATAGGTATCTACCAAACTCTCTGCGATGAAAGTGTGACCTCATTATACTGGGAAGGAAAGAATACACATGGTGCCTTAATCTAGCAACAGATATTGACATCTCATTGAGACTATTTTACTCAGAGGAAATGCATTTCTCTGTGTTTGAAAAGATCAGTGTGAAAAAAACTTGTATAATTCAGAGGTTGTTGGAGAACTCTTCTTTGCCTGATCTGATGCTGAAAGTCTATGGCAAGTTATTGGTCTTGCAGGTCCTTAAGCAGACATTCTTTGAGCCAGTTTCAGTTGACTGAGTGGAGGCAATTGGAGCAGTAGTTGAAAAGGCACAAAACACCACAAGTTCTTCAGCTGAAGGGCCACACGTGGCTGCAGTACACACTGCAAGTGGCAGACAGGAGATAGTGTTTGGAGCCACAGTGACAGGCTTTGCAGGCGGGGTCAGTGAAAATGGTTAGACATGCCAGAAGCCATTTCTCAGCTGTGGATTGCCCTGCCAATGTGTCCTAACAGGAGAGACATGATGAGAAGCAACCACAGTGTTTACCCTTTTTTCCCTAAATAGGATAAAAATATGCCTTTTAGGTGCTGAATATGAAATTTGTTTAGTTGTGATTTTACCAAAGCCAAAAGTAATTTGCTGAATGACATAAACAGAAGCAATCTTGGTATCTCTGCTACATGAAACAAGGCCAAATGCCATAAAAGCTCAAAAAAATCCTTATTACATAAAATGTCCTGTACCAAAGCACTGTAATGAAAGATTGATCTGTACATACAGGCACTTTGCATCTTTAGTCTCACTTGGGCACATGCTAAAGATCTTTTCTTTCCTTACTTTTTCACAAATTAAAATGATTTTTGAAAGGTGTCTGTACTTTCCAAACTTTCCCAACTTTGAAAGCAAAATCTTAAAAACAGTAAAGGAAACTACACAAAATAAATAAATATAAAAATCCTTAATCCAAGGAGATAAATCTTGATTACTTTACAGTTTTTAGTTTTATTTTCCCAGAGCATTTCCCTTCCCCACTGGCCAACACTGCTGAGCGAAATGATTTATCAGCAAATGCAGTTCACTTCTGGGTTATCAATATCTCTTACCTTTACATAACAGTGAGGAAGGCAAGCTTCTCATTGACACACTTGTTCCTAGCAGACATTCCCTGCCATAGTCCACTTTCTAGTTCTGGATGTGCTGAATCTTGCCTCCTCTTCAGCCTGTGTGAATAGTGCTGTTATTTGGATATCTTTGGCACTCGTCTCCTCTCCTTCTTTCTACATGTGCTGTCATGTAAGTGATGATTTGGATGCATCCATGAGAGCTCTATTCCCATCTTCTCATTTAAGTCACAACCACTGATATTATCAGAGCACAAAGCAAAGTCTTTCTGTCTTTTCCCTGACCAAGATTCAAGGGCAGAGTTTCATCCCCTAAAGTGCAGAGAGGCAGAATGGTCTGCAGGAATCAGCTTGCAGACAGGAAGTTTACATTAGTGCTGAGGTAGTATTGGACATTGTGCTAGCTTAGAAAAGAAAATTTTACCCATCTCTGTTTTAAACTACAGACAGAGTCATACTTGATCGGTTGCTCTTTTGACTTGTACAGAGACTTAGACAAACATGTCCTAAGCTCTTTTTGGTAGGACACATTTTAGCACTCTTATGGGGGAAATTGAGGAAATAACCTGCATATTTGTCTCTGACACAAATAACAAAGTATGTCCCTATAGAATTTTCCTTCCACATTTCTAAAATGAATTTGCTTGTTTACGTCCTATTTAAATTTTTTGCCAAGGCCAACTGCCATAAGCCATGAAAACTGACAAAAATCACAGTATTTTTTTATGATGGTCTTTTCTGGTGAAATGTAAGCCAATCGGTAGGGTAGTAGCTAATACTGAATGATGCTTTGTAGTGCTTCACTCTCCATGCATAGAATCATTAGGAAACACAGAGTTTTATACTTCATGAAAAATATATCCTGGAAAGCCCACTTAGTTGAGAAAAATTCATAGGGGACAGGTTTCTTCAAACTGTTGGTACAATTAGGAATTTGATAAACATTTTTCAGACTTCCACTCTCTGTCTATTGCATTTTCATATAACTATCCCCAAATTATTTACAAGTTTGAACATACTAAAGATTAGTGATGGTATTAACATTGCTTGTCTTAGCCTTGAGTTACATTAGACTACTGAAGCAATGTCCTAAATCCTAAATTCCAGCAAAAAAAACCTTTCTGAGAGGAGTACCCCATGCATATGTTAAAGAAAACTGAAGGCCTGGCACACACTAAAAATTGCTGGCCTCAGATTCCTTTCACTGGGGGCGTCTCTAACCTTCTTTGGGAAGCAACAAGATGCCCATACCCAGCCAAAGCCTTTATTGGTGTGTCAACCATATAAGAAACACCAAACCGTGTGTTTCTGAAGAACATCACATCTTATTGAAAGGAAATGTCACTGACAGGATTTTATCTCCTTAACATACAGGCCCTCAGAGCTCTCCTTGGACAATGCAGTTTGATACCACTTGCATTGATATCACATCAGTGCAGCTTGATGGCTAGGACAGCTGGTACAATCCAACTTCAAGACAGTGTAAATGGTTCCCCATAAAATAGAATGAGGGAGAAGGAGCTTCAGGGGACAGAGAAAACCCAGCATACTGGGTTTATGCATATGCTACATTATCCCCTCCTGTCAACTCTCCCTCACCTCAAAATCAGCAGAGGTGAGATTCTTTTCTCAGAAGCAGTATGGACTCATATCAGGACTTTAAAGCATTTCCTTTGAACTGCCCTTGACTTTATTATGCTGGGAATTTTTACATATCCATCTTTTACATATATTTTTACTCCTTTGTTGTCTCTAACAAGCTTCAGAGGAGTTAGCTGCTATCTCATTATCACCTTTCTTATACTTCTTTCCATCCCAGTGGCATAATTTCCTTCAGAAGCTGAGAACCCACAGGAATTCCCTGATATGTTTGCATTAATTCATTTTTCTAGAGGGAAAATAGAGGGATTCAAAAAATCCCTAAATCACCTCCAGAAATTGTGACATTTATGATTAAGCATATGTAGCCAGTTCCATCCACTTCATAGCTATGTACAATAGAAGTGAGACTTCTTGCCTCTCCCTCCAAAGATGTGCATCTTCTGAACATCAAGGCAAGAGACTATTAGTGCAATGCTGTCAATGCTCAGCCCTCTGTGCAGCCTGTTTGACCTTTAGTGGCATCTAGTGGCAAATGAGTTTGTAGGGAAATCTTCACAATTAAATGGCAATTAAACAGTGAAAATTGATTTCATCTTCATATGTGAGAGTGGGAAGAATGGAGCTTGCAGTGCAGCAGCACAGTGAGGACATGTTGCTGGCTGCCAGCCTACCTTGCCAGTCTAAACCAGTCACTAGGTATTATAAGCCATGTGACCAAATTAGTTTCAGTGCTGATTTACAGAGCTTCTGATAAGACTTCCTAATTATGGTTTGGAACAAGGACTGCAGGTAGCTGAGAAGTTAGCATTAGCCAACTTTTGAAAATCAATGTGCTATTTTTGCTGCTTTGTTGATCATTATTTCTTCCATAAAACCATGTGAGACATTCTTTTCCATCACAATGTGAGTGCTCTTATTATTACCCTTAGAAATAGCTCAACAGATTTTGATATTGCCTTGGCAGAAGCACCGAGCCTCTCTTCCTAAGTGAGATTCACTAGTGTTTTGACTTTACCAGATGTCACAATACTTTCTTCTCCTGTCTAATATTAAAATATATATGGAGCAATATGCTGGATAGTGGCAACCCACAGTTCAGAGTCAAAAGATGTTTGTCTCATAAATATACGGTTCCATATTCAGGCCAACATACTGATAAAAGTTGATAGAGACTCCAAGCTCCGCTGTAATAACAGTCTACAATATTTAAACTGATGTGTTTTTAGTGCATTAGTTTTCCAGAAAAGTCAGCTGTATGCAAACAGAAGCAATTGAATAAGCATTATAGATGAAACAGTCTGCCTAAATGTTTTTTTTTTTCTTTTCATATAAACCCAAATATCAAAAGTTCAAGACAAAAAATATATATTAAAATTTCTGTAGGAAGTATCTCCACAGGTGCAAAATGTCATGCATGAATTAATGTGTGCTGTTGTTATTGTATATTGCTGTTAATGTAACCTGTTGTTATTTTGTAGCTCCATAAGGGGTGAGAAAACAGCTGTGAGTATAGCATTTAAAATCCTTAAAATTTTCTGAAGCAAAGCAGTATTTGCATTATGTACCTCCTTATATTCATGCGACAAAAGAGAAGTTCTGATGAAAAGTTTGCTACTGCTCATCATTTGGGTTGATGGAAAAGGTATAGTTTAAGAATGTTTTTCAGTGAAATGTTTTCAACTAAATTCTTCCCTTTACTGAGATACTGTCATATTAGATAAACTTTACATGGAAGCCTGGTGGGAAATGCAGAAGGACATATTTGGCCATTGTACAACTGCAAAATAATATGTAGTCAGATCTCTTAGCACAACTAAGATTACAAGAATACTGTAATACGGCATTCTGGGAGTTGTTGAAAAAGATCTCACTTCTGTGTTCCAGAAATGCCTCCTGTTTCCTAGGAACTGCCACTTCCTAAAGGTGCTATAGAGCAGTATGTCACAATCTCTTAGGTCAGCTTTTTGAAACAAGAAATGGGTGTAATATTAGGACACAGAACATGTCAATGAGTCACAATTCACTTTTTAAGAAAGAGACAAGAAAACTTTCCCCAGTGGATTAATGAATAAGACACATTAATACAAAAAGTCCTTCTTACTTCCTTTGCTGAGGGTTATACTGACATTTTGGCAGCCAATAAAATGCAGGAGGCCAGAAAATATATTTGGGACAGTTGAGTGTGTTTGTCTGCCAAATTAAATAACAGACCAGAGACACTGGAACAGGACTAGAGAATGTACAAGATAAGTGAAAGCTGTGCCAGCTGAGAGGTCTAATGGTCTTACTGGAAAGTGGCTTGAACAGCTTGCAGCTGAGATGAGACAAAAAGTCCATGTGGATAGAGAATTCCATCTGTCTCTGAATACATTTTCCCATTTAGAGCTTAAGAAGGATGCAGAAATCATTTGGGTTCCTTGATTTGCATTGTGAAAGGAAAATAGGAAAAGATGTTTCTGTTCTCCTGACACTACACTGTGACTTCAACTTTATCTTTGTTCAAGGGAAAAACCTTCTGCTTGAAGAAGCATTAAAGCACAGTGTTATAAGTCAAGATTCAAACAGCTCCTTATTAATAAAATTGAATTAATAGTCAGTGGATAGCTGATTCTAGCAGCAAAGAAACTGCATCTAGATGAAACTGATTTGACATATAAAAGAAATGGTTTCTACAGTTCAAGACTATTGACTGTATACCTATGAAGTCCCAGGAAAATGTCTCCTCTGGAGGAGATGAGTTTACAGGAAGAAAACCCAGCTAGAGCTACCCAGCATCCTGAAGGCATGAAACTCCCTTAACTAGAGGTAGAGTTTCTAATTATCTTCTAGCATGCAATAAGCTGGCAGCTGGAATCTGACAGCTGATCAGAGAGTTTATAATTTTCAGTGCCATGGTGGTCTTTAGAAAGCTAATAGCTTCTGGCTAAAAGAAGACTGGTTGAACAATTTGGTTTTGGTTCAAGTAAACAATTGGCAGGTTTAGGAATGCTGCTTAAACTGAGGTGGATTTTGTTCTTAAAAGCTTATGTTTGTCAAGCATGGCACCCCAGCAGTCTAAGTGTACAGTATGCTTCTCTCCCTTCAAATCCAGGAATAGATGAGATTGAAGGACAAGTCCTACCAAAGCTGAAATTCTTTCTCAAAATTTACAAAGTATCACAAGTGTGAGCCACTGTTGATTAAAACATAGCAATACAATGTGTTTGCCAAACTGCTTAAAATCTGAAACAGTTTCATTTATATCCAAAGTATCACATTAATGTAAAATATCCAAATAGTATAGATTTTATATTTCATATAATATTTAGGTCTAAATATAATGAACTAAGTAACTATTAAGACAAACACAAAAGTCATTGTCAGATTTACCTGAAGGTATTTTAGGGGAGATTATATAGGAACATGAGTACAGGGAAAAGTTCTAAGTATTGTTTGACAATGGCATATACTTCAGTGAGAATAGCAGACAAAGAAGGAGCAATCTAAGGGTTATTTCTGTCCTGACAGGCTCTACTGTGCTAATCCTGAGTCACAAATAGAAAAAAATAAAGTGCATTGGTTTCAAAATAACTCCTCTCCTGAAGAATGTAACTACATAATGAGAGAAAAACAAAACAAAATCAAACAAAACAGGGGTTAAATTAATATGTACTAATAAAGAAGACAGAAGCATAAAACAAATAATAAACATTCTCGATTATCTTTAACTGACAGGAGCAGCAGGAAGGAAGGGTATGCCTTTGGGATAGTGAAGAGCATTTAAGACAAAGGGAGGAAATAAAAGGTAAGTGTGGATAGTGTAGTTAGGTCAGGGTGAATGAAAGCAGCCTGAATGTGATATCAATGGACAAGTGGAGCTGATCAAGGATTCAAATTGGAAATGATACTGTATTGCATGCAAGATATCAGTTAAGATGGGGAAGCTGCAGAAAACAGTCAAAAAAATGATACAATTATTAACAGACTCAAAGCAACACAAAGGGAAACAAGATATTTTTTATTTTTTGAAACTCGGTTTGATAGCATCTACAGGCTGTACTCTGTGTGCTGAGTACTCTTACCAGAGACAGCCAAGAACATTAGGAAACAGTTGCTGCTACTCTTTCACTTGCAGAGAAATCAGCCCTTATCAACCACTTAATTGGTGAGACTTAGTCATGATTCAGAGTCTCTGAAAAATACTTAAAACAAATATTATGTTTATTAGCTATTCAGTTAATAATGTCTTCAGATAAATAAGTCAAAACAGCCTAATCACAGAAGGGCTATTGCCAAAAATAGATCAGATCAGCCTTGACTTTGCCTAGCCGAATCTTGGAAATCCACAACGGTTTTCAACAAATCTCCAGGAATGGAGATCCTACAACCTCTGTGATTGCCAGTGTTACCTTGTGCTCCCAGGGCAGGTGTTTTCTAATGTTCAGTTTGAGGTCTAGTCATTCTCCTTCAGAAATGCCTATCAATTCTCATAATTCAAAACAGAAGTTAAAAAGGCTCTTTATTAAAGACATTTTCAATGTCACCAGACAAGTTCCATGCATTCAGCTACACTTCCTGTAGACTCTTTTTAGTCTTAGAGAAGCAGCAAGAACATTAAACCAGTCAACAGCTTAGAGGGGGAAGCACACAAACATGCCTAAGTACACTGTTTTACATTCAGAGCGTGCCTCCATTTTACCATTGCCTACAGTATGACAAAAAAGGCACACGGTTCAGCAGCGCGTTAGCCTAAGAACAGAGAGGTGAAAAGCTCACTGCATGCAGAAGCAGAGGTTACACCGTACCCCAGATTTGTGCTACAGGCTGCCTGTGTTATGAATGAGGTTTTGCTCATTTGAGCTGGGGAATTGGAAGCTGCTGGATATAATGCTTATCTTACATGCTGTTGGCTACAGATGCTGGCATTTCTTAGCCATGCAAGTTTCCTCTGCCCTTTGAGGAGTGCTTTTTGAGTGCTATAGTGCTGGTAGTGTATCCTCCTACTGTCACACTCCAAGTTGTTCTTCAACCCAGTCTGCTCCCTTCCCAACTAAACAGATTTTCCAGTCTGGACAAAATGTGTAAAGGCACATATTTTGAATGCCTGTGCTGCTTCTCACTTGCAATAGGAGCAAATTTGTCAATGATAATATTTTGTTTCTCTCTGCTGCTTGAAACAGGAATGTAATTTTCTCCATATATCTGGGTGAGGAATAGGTGCTGAATAGGCTATTAGTCATTTAGCATGGGTCTTAGATTTTTCAGTTTTAGAATGCTGATCCCTTAATGACTTACCTTCATGGTTTTGGTTTTGCCTTTAAGGAAACGAGCTCTCTAACTCTGTTGTGGAAGCATTCAGGCAAGTCTGAATAAGCCCTTATATTTCCCTTCTGAACTGGATGACCACAGCATTGGAACTACATTTGTGGTTTATTTCTAATTTGTATTCTCTTGTTAATGTATATTTTAAAGTATAGAAGTAACTTTAAAAAGAGTAATTCTGCCCTAGCGTAACCATCTGCAGCAAAAGAGTAAGTGCTTGGCAACACTAACTGGTTCATAGAAGTTCTTACTAGATATAAATAATCCCATGTTCTGGCAAAGAAAGTCCTCACAGTGTGATCTTTAGTTGGAGGAATGAAAACTTATGTTGGTTGGCACATCTAGCAGCATAATGTAGTTATTATTAAAATAGTGACCAAGTAAAAGTGGCACCTTGTTAAATAATGTAACAACTCTCTGTGCGTGTTGTAGGGCAGATTGGCTTACAGTGTTTAAAACAAAAACAAACTTTTATTGCCTTCTACTCCTGTTAACACTGCTGAGCCAACACATCCACATACAGCAGCAAGAGGCCAGAGCCAAATACTGAAGTGTTTTAGTAGGACTAAGGTGGACTTTAAATATGTAAGTCATTAATACAGATTTAGAAAATGGGGCTACTGTAGACCTAAATTTCTAACAGAATCCTCTTTCTAACATAAATACTGATCCCAGGGATTTTGCAGAACATTTCTGGTATTTCAAGACTTCTTGTGATACTGGCAACATCGATGCTTCCCACTGTCTGCTGCGTGACCAGAGGTGTCAGACATGCTCTGCTCTTGTGGGTACAGCTGAGATTTATGGACATGCAGCCATCTGGTCAGAGATGCTCTGCACTCCTTCACCACAGTGATCCCTTTGCTTCAGAGACACTTCAGGTTGGTTAGTGACAAATACTGCTCAGTGGCTGCTTCTAGACCAGTGAAATAGTTGTGCTGAGGACTGCTGTCTGGCACAGAGGTCACGGAAAGCAGTGTGCCTTATCCCTGCTCTTAACTCTACTCCCCCCCTAGCTCAGAGTGCCTATATGTCTCTTTGGGAAAGTTCAAACCCCAAGCCATAGAAATGTACACACCACTTGACAAGGTCTTTCATAGACAGAAGCCTCCAGTTACTGATTTCAGGGTTGCCTATGCATTTCACTTTAATAGTCCCTCTAGGAACAAAGAAACAGGCTCTATCCATAGTCTGGGACTGGTTCACAAATCTTTTTACTACAGCTAAACCCACAGACTATTGAGCAGGTTTTTTCCTCTTTTCAGGCAGGTGGTGTAAAGAAAGCTTACAATAACCTTATCCTTGGGCAGAGATACAACTGTAGATGTGCTTGGAAACAACCACTGGGTTAGGGACTGATGGAGAAGGATGGCCCACATTTAGCTGCTTGGGTGGTCAGCTGTGTAATGACTGTTGATGTTGATGTTTCTGTTGATGCCCGCAGTCAGAGGCTTAATCATCTGGGGCACAGTGACATTGAAATCTGTCGTGACTACACCTGTGGGCACCCTGAGCATCGGGTGAGAGGAGGGGGAGCTGAAGGTGCAAGTTTTGAAGACAGATGTCTGACTGTATTAGAGTTTCATGGATCTGGGTTTTATCCATATTTCTTTTAGTTCATCCATGCACAAAACTATTTCCTTCCCAAAATCAGTTGTTCACTTTTGTCATGAAAGACATTTAAACTTACAATGGGAAGAACATTGCTAGAGCTAGGCTTGACCATCTGCACAGAGATTACCAAAGTATTTTTTTTTTCTTGAAATTGCATTTGAATGAAAATGTACCTGATCTACAGCTACTGATAGCCTGTTGTTCCCAAGACATAGAATTTGTTTTCCTTCAGTATAAAAGCAATGCAGCCAAACTTATTGTTTCATTTCCCTACTATTTTAAAGTTTTCCACTGTACTGCATCACAAATATTTCACAGAACTTTTAGTACCTGATGTCTTTCAAACTTTTAGTCCTGCTTTACTAGAAATCTGAAATCCCTGGATTTTTCAATTATTATTTGTCCCAGCCATGAATGACTTTAGTGATTGATATTAACAAATAAATAGAATGAAAAGTAAATAAATAGAATATTTAGATTTTTTCATAATTACATAATTTTTTTCACATCTTTTCTACCAATAAATTATATTCTTAACTCTATTTATATGCAGTGTGAAACCAATATTTAAATAGAGATAGCAAAACCTGATATTATTTAACATTGCAACCAAAAATGTACAGACAAAATTGCAAAATTATCTCTGTCTTATCAAAAAAAAAAAAAAAAGGACAAATTGCTACTGCAGCAATAATCAATGGTACCCACCTTCTAGAGGATGTACTGTAAACCGTCTATGATACACTTTTAGGAGGTTTCCAAACATTTTCAAAGGAGCATTTCCAATAGATTTTTGGCCATTTAAGTTCTCATACCTCTTTCCAACTTCAAAAAGCTTTGGATTTTTTATTTGCCTGGGAGAAAGCTGCTATGATTTAATTCACTGAAATCATCCTTGCAGGTAATTTTAGTGATAAAAATTGTGCAGTATGTAATTTAAGTTCTTTTCAAGGTCTACAGTGGTGACTCAGAGATAATGGTCAGTTGCATGAAGTGACATTTAAAGCAGCTTTTAGAGGGCTGGTATGTAAACCTTAAATATAACTATTACAATTCTGGATTTTACAATTCTGGATATTACAAGAACTATTACTATTCTGGAAGTTTTTTTTCTAATTTAAATGGTTAGAATAAACAACTACTCTGAGATAGTTAGAGTAAGGTATGAAAAATCCTACCTTTGATGTCCAGGGGAGTATCTACCAGCATAGACCAGAAGAGTACTACAGGCTCTTCACACCATGAAAGGTCAAGTGTGGAAATATATGTGCTTTCCTGTAAATGTGTGAGAATGAATATGGGAATGAAGAGTTAAAGTAGTGCCAGTTGATAAATAATCTACCTGGGGACTGAAGGAGGTTTTTTTTGTCTCTGAAGAATGCTGGTCCTACTGAGTCAAAAATGATACTTGTTGGCTTAACTGGAACCAGATTTTCTCAGAGCAACTGAAATGATGACTCTAAGCTGGTAGGTGTAAATCTGGTTCTTGCCAGTGTCCAGCTTCCTTTGACAGATGTGGACGTTCAGCATTTCTAAAAGTCAGTCCTGAGTGATAACCCCATTTAAGTCTGCAAAGCTCAATTTGAAAGTTGGGGATGACTGCAATGTCTAAAAGTAGTAAGAATAAGATGTTTCTCTTTTTCAAACAAGTATTGCAAACCATTTCTGTCTGGTTTTCCAGCGCAGCAGTGCTTTTGCAGCCGTGGGTGAAATTTTGTGCTGCAGCATTTCCAGGGCTCAGAGGAGCTGTGTGAAATATTTCTGACTGCCTGGTAAAGACTGCAGCTGTAGACATACAGTCTGCCTTCCCACTTCATGTCACTCATTAGTGGAGATGCAGTGCAGGTGCATTAGCAGGTGCATTAGTGCCTGGCATTGCCAATCACATTTAGGTCTGTACTCAGATGCTGTATGAAGAGATGGTATTTTTTACTGTTACCACTGAATATGTGTAGTTGTTATTCCTGAATCACTGCCTTCTCTTGTATCTTGGTCTTATTGTAGAGTGATTTTTTTGATTCCCTGTGTTAGTTTTTGACTATGGTATAAAACCTATCAGAAGAGGTAAGGTAAAATTCTCCAAATCTTCAAAGATACTACCTCATGCTTTTTATATTTATGATGTGTTGCAAGACAAATCTGCAAAATTCCTAGCAAATTATTTTACAGACCTAGTTCTGTCCTAATTCTGTCTTCAGAACTCCTATTTCTTGATAATGAGAGTTTTGAAATGTGGATTAATGGCTAGAGCAGACCCCTATCCCTTGACAATGACAACCTCCTTACAATAGCAGAGAAAAGTCTTTCCTTTCAACAAATACTTGAATTCAACATAGTTACCTAAAAAATAAGATTAAGAAGAACTATACATAGGGTTACTTTCCAAAGGAATTTCTGAAGTTAAAGAAATTGCCAATAAAACCAGACTTGATCTTAAGTTAGCTTTTGGTACTACCCTTTTAAAGGCTGACAGCTTTCTGCAAGGTGGTCCTGTCAATATTTGTATATCTATTCTGTAGTTCAGTAGTCATAAGGAGAGACCTGTGGTGCTGAGCATACTCCCAAATGCTCTTGGACTCCTAATACGGTGATTTTATTCCCATGAAGTCCTGTTGGGGAAAACATATAGGTTTGGATGGACCTTGAATGCAGCATGGGTTCCAAGGGAAAACTCAACCAGCTTTCTTTCACCATGCTTATAACAAGTTGAGGAGATTCTTCCTGGTTTTATGTATGACCTGAGAGCACTGACAGCTCCAGAAGAGCCAGTATAGAGAAATTAACCCATTGTCCCTTCTCTGTAAAAATGAACAAAGCAGCTATTTTAGAAAAGAGGATAAGGCAGGAAAATTCACTGTGATATTTTCCTCACAATACAAACTGTGCCACGAGTTTTGCAGAGGCTGCCTATTCATCACTGCATTTATTAGCCATCCGTCAGTCTTCTTATACATGTTTTTATTTTGAAATAAAAAATACTTCCACTCTTTGCTTTTAACTTGATGTGTCATGATTTAATTTAGTTCACTCCAGTTCTGGTATTATGAGAAACAATGACAAATTATTCAGTGTTTATTTTCTTTACCAGATTTCTCTTATGTGTTTCTTTCGGGGGTTTTTGGCTAAATCTTAGTGAGCTTAGGAAGCTTCTCCACTCTTTGACCCTTCCTGTTGCATTTTGTAGCATTTCTTATCTTATTCTATTGTACTTTTTTGAGGTGGACTGACCAGAACAAGGCCTGATAATTAAAAGGTGTTTGCATTGGGAATTTGTACATCAATGTAGCAGTTTTCAGTTTCATTTTCTATTATCTTTATACAAATTCCTGGCATTTAATTTTCCTTTTGATTATGCACTGCTATGAAAATTTCAAAACCTGTGACTTAGAGATTTCCTCCTTCAGTGGCAGAAATTCCATTTGTATGTATAGTTGCGGGTGTTTTTACCATATGAATTATGCAAATCACTGACAATGAATTTTATTTTCCATTTTATTAATCTGCTGCTCAATATTACAATATGTTTAGGTTTTTTGTTTTTTTTTTTCCAGAACACTATGGTCAATTTTAATTTTGATCACTGAGGCTGTTTTTGTATCATTTGCATATTTTTTGTGTAATATTTCAGTCTCTTTTGTGGACTGTTTAAGAATAACCTTGGTCCCTAAGACAGTTCCATATGGGACTCCCCTAAGAATCCTCTCTCCTTTTCTTTTTGGAAAATGAGCCTTTATCGCTGTAATTTGTTACTTGCTTTTCCACCAAGTACTGATCCACTACTTTTCTGCAGGAGAGCTTAGTTTATTTGAAAAATATTGTACCAGTTCTTGAAAATCCAAGATGGGTTATTTGGGAAACCTTCATTCCACATGATTACAGACTCCTTGGAAGAACTCACGCCTTTCAAATCTGGGGGGCATAAATTTGCTCTTCAGAGGTTAAATCTCCTCAATCATATTATGTTTATTTGTCTGATTATTAATACAATTTCTACGAATAGACCTGGACTGAAAGTCACGTAGTCACATTCCTCAGTTTGTTATCCTATTTATTTGAAGTCTTATTCTTTTTTTTTTTCCATTTTTTAAGTAATGTTATCAGTGTTCCCTTCCCTTTTAAAGTAGATGGCATAAGAGTGAGAAAGCAATTGTAATACATGTAATTCAGCAATTTTATATTTGGGCTTCTTTGGACTCCTTAGGTGAACCTCATCTGGTCCTACTGATTTGTTTTAATATGAATTGCAAACCAATTCTAAAATTTTCTAATCGATGCCAATCTTTCAGAGCAGGTGAGGTAAACCAGATGTGCTGACTCCAGATGGTTCCGTTTATGACTATATTTATGTCCCAGGAAAGATTTGTCTCCTGTCCAAATCCACATGGGATAATAAACCTCAAGTTGTGCGTTTCTGCCTCTAATACCTGAGCAATGCAATGTAGCCTATGGTTGTGAAAATCAGGTTAGCATTTCACATATACCAGTAAAACATCATCCACACCACATGTCTGCAAGAAAGGATAAGGGAAAAAGATCAATTGCATTTTATTTAGAATTTTTAAGAAAGTAGACCACTGTGATAAAATACTGTAATACTAGAGTGTAATAAATTTAGTCTAATAAACATTTTTAAAGGTAATCTACACACGGGCTGAAAGGAAGGAGTCAGATTTTCTGCTTTCTTTATAGTACATAGTAGAAATCTGAAAAATTATATGGGGAAAAAGGGGACTGATTCTCTTCTTACAAATTAAGAAAACAGATATGGGGTAAGTGGTGGACAATGAGAAGTGCTTGGCTTTTCTAGAATGAAAAATTCATATTATGTTTCTGCATATTTCTTTTTCCAGAATTTTCAAAAATAATCAGTTCCTCTGTGACAGAGAGATGTGATTTTCCTTTGCGTTGATGAAAACAACTTTGCTTCATTATTTCCCTTTAGCACCCATGTACATATACATACTTGGGAAAAAAAAGATGTATGAACATTTATATTGACATCCCTTGTTCTCTCTCTTTTGGCTTTAATCAGCAGAGATGAGAATTTCACTAAAAAGGTTGCTAATGAGTTTTTCTGGCACAGCATTGCTGATATTGTTATGGTTTAACAATAGCAGAGAATGAAAACCTTTAGAAGGGAGAAGCAAAAGCTCTTTCACAGTGTCTTTAGTGTGAAGAAACAAAGATTACGTGTTAGAAGAAAAGAAAATTTGGTTATGTGCTCTTTAATTATAAATACGTGACAAGTTCAAATAGCCATTTGAAAACAATCTTCAAACAAGTTTTCTGGTAATGTGCATTAATGTTTTTTTTCCTAGCTTAACAAAGCCTCTCAGTTAAGACTTTATAGAAAATTTGAACAGAGCCACAAGCAATTAACTACTGTTAAAAATAACCACTATCTTCAGGAAGTTCTTTACTTCTTTAGCTACAAGAGGGGATTTGCTTTTCCTTAAGGAACATAAGAAGTAGTGATCACTAAGAAACAAATCAAACCCACTCCTAACTGTGTTTATGCAGGTCTAGCATCTCCATTATGCAAGAGAAATTGTATTGTTTTGTCTTTATTTCCTATTCATGTTTTACATTTTTTGTCCTCAGGATTAGGATTATGGCCATGATTGAGAAAAAAATCATGGAGATTTTAGACATCTTTTGTGTTTCCCTGCATGGCTTCTGTTTTTGGAGACATGAATAATTACAGAGAAACTCCTGTGTTTTGGATGGAAATTTGCTATAATTTGAAATGTAAATAAGTAGAGGGGTAGGCATAATGTCTGATGTTGAAACTACATAGCCACAGGTTCTTCTGGAAGGTGAGTGGAATTCCAAAATATTTCAAAATCAGGCATTTAAATTGAATGCTGTTATGACCTTTAGCTAACGACTTTTGCAGTAAGTAGTGTCTCTTGGTTGCCATAAAACATTACCAACATTTTCCCCTTAAGAAAATGTTCATCATATGCAGAGAAAGTATTTCTGAAAAACCACTATCTGATAAACTATGAATGGGGTCACAGATAGCACCATTTTTCTACTTCCATAAGTAATGCCAGGGTTAAATACATGACTGTAGTTTAAGGTCAGTATAGAGCATAGCTACATTTATAATCCACTAATCCCAGTAGCTCTATCTCTCCAACATCTCTTTAACAGCTCTTTAATAAGGCTTTGCGTGAGTTTACAGCCTTCATTCAAGTATCACATTAAAGGGCAGAGGTGATGACTTGGGTAGTTCTCATTCATCAGGTACTGTGTTTTCTTACATGTTCATCAGTGCACAAATAAACCCTTTAAGATAAGTGTTTATCAAATGGGACTTTTAGACTCCCTGTCATCTTCTTCCTTGTCTCACATTTGTTGCCCTTGATCTTTTCTCAGACTTCCTTTGCCAAACAATGGATAAATTTGAGCTTCTGCCTGTTGCTATGTCACTCTTGATTCGAGCTGATATACAAGGAGCGCTTACAGCCAGTGTGAAATGCATCACAAATGCACTTTCAGGTTGATCCCAGAAGATGTGGTCACTTGGCTAATCTTTTAATTTCCAACCCTTCCCTTCATACAGGTAAATGTTTATTTGAATAATTAGTTGAATGCATCACAGTCAACTAGATTTTTGGGACAATATTGATTCCTAAAAGCCTAGAAATAAGAATGCCTTGGTGTTTTTTCTTAAGTTGTTCTGTCACACGCCTACATTGCAGCTGGGCCCATTCACCCTGTCTTTGGCCCATGCATGCCTGTACAGGGACCTTTGAAGGCTTATTGTGGTTTCTATTTCTTGATCCTCTGTCATAGACTTGTCCAGATAAGAATATGTCATGCAGGTTTAAGGCTTTTCTTTTTTAGTGTATTTTAGAAGAAATCACTGCTTAGCTGTCATTCTTTTCTGAAGTACTGTGGTCCCCTGAGTCCATGGCACATGTTAGGCTCATAGATGAGCAGCTGCACATCCAGAACAACCTCTGCACTCAAGGTACATGTGCAATGCTCGAGGCCATTCTGAGAAAGAATATCTTTTCATGGCCAAAACAAGAAGGAAAAGTGTTAATATGAAATCCAGGGTCAGGTGGATCCTGCAATTCCAAGAATGCACTATTTCAGTTGCCTCTCCTTAGGTAACTGGAGTTTCAAATGTGTGTTGTACAGTCCAGTTAAGGGATTCACCCATCTTTCCTCCTTCCACTTATAATCAGGCTGTCCCAAAATAGATTCACAAGTGCTTTTCTTCTTACTTGATAAAAACAGTGCTCTTTTGAAGAGGCCAGGGACACACACTTAGATCCCTGAGCATTGCTGGGTGAATACACTTGAAAGGTGAGAAGTTTCTACCAAATTTCTAGGTAAACAGAGAGGTTGCTCATTGTAGGTAGATGCCTCTGTCAGGTGAACAATCCTGTCAAGGCAAGTGAAGACTCTTGATGTGGTAGAAGGTCTCTGAGTGGCAACATCCTGTTCCTGTGACAGAAATAATAATAAAAAGAAAAAGAGATTGTGGCTGAGAGTCATCTTTCTAAAATTTTGGTGCAGAGAACACTCTTTTCTGCCTGCATAGGAACGGAAGTGTGCTGCTGCTACTGAGCTGTGCCCAGGCAGGCTGCACACCCTGGAGGCTGCAGGCTTGGGGAGGCTGGGAGAGCCTGTACCTGTCAGCCAACACACAGAGCAGCACCTGCAGCATGGCTGGGGGGCAGGGGCAAGCTGAGAGGGTGTTCTGCTTCAGTTGCAGTGGCAGATGAAAGAATGTTCTCACCAAAGCCGTGAGTTTGTATCCCATGGATCACTCACATAAGAAGAAAATCCTGTGGCACTTCCTGGTTTTGTCAGGTGGCATACTCTGTGGCATTACTTCATCGTTAGATAGCACAGGGTCTTCAGGAATCTGGCTTTGAGGGGAGAGCTGGAGGCATTTGTGTAGGACTGCATGAGTCTACTGAGCCTATTACATTTATTCAGCATATCTACTGATTTCAGGCAGTTGTATAATTGTGCATAGCTCAAAGTGGTTATGGCACCCATTAATTTTTTACAACATAATAACTCATATCCCACAGTCAGCGACCTACCTGTCATAGCTTCCAGTACAGCTCATGTGTGCTCATACTGGGTGAATGATCTCTTAGAGAAAGAAAAAAAGTGAATTCACAAATTTATTTTATTCCTTTGCTTTAGTTTCTTAGCTGTTTCCTTTCCTTGTGTCTGCTGACCTGCCTCAAATTTACTAGACAAACTTTTGCATTCTCAAGCAGGGCTTGTTTTTTCATCACGACAACATTTCTTCAGCTAGGATTATTTAAACATTTGAAAATAGAACATGAACCTTCTGCATGGGAAGATTCCTGAACTGAAGTATCAGCTTTGTTGCACCAATGTAAATCAGAAGTATCTTCACTGAAGTTGATGCTGTTGCAACAATATAAAAATAGCACAAATGAGATGTCTTCAAGACCTAGTACTGTGATTCCTTGAGTCATTAGTTTCTCAGTTTAAGCTTGTACCAATCAACTCAGTCAGAATTGGGAGGAAGAAAGAGAAATTAAATAGAATAATTATATACACCTTAATTTAGGAAGTATGTGATATATTACTGTAAACCTTACCAAATTTTATTAGTCTGGGATTTTGCATTTTTGTTGTGTTTCTTTGGACAAAGAAATTGCTATCTTTTGTCAGGTAAATGCTAAGAACATATATGGATATTAACAAGCAAAAAGAAAATGCGTCCTCCTATTTTCAGGTACACCAGTTATAATAATTAATTTTCCTCCTTTTCTTTGCAACCCACAGCTACACACATTTTATATCATCATCTTATAAAACTGCCATCTTTTCTTTTGATCATTCTGTGTTAGCTTTTGTAATCAAGTCCGAATCCTAAAAAAAAAAAATTACTTTCCAGTTAACCTTTCTATACCACAAGCTTGCTAAATTCCTCTTAAACCTGTCAGTTGAATAATGCTTATTTTTGTGCTTGGAAGAGTGAAAATTGTTAGTTCACTATCATCTAATCTGTCTACCTATTCTCTGTCTGGATAAAGGTTTAAATGTATAGATAAATACTTAGTGTATCTAAAAAAAGAGAACCGACATAACAGTAATCCCTAAATCAGCTTTACATGCTGCCTTAAAACAGCGGAATACTTTGCATAATTTAAATAGTTAACTCCAAAATCGAAGTTCATTGCTCTACTCTCAGGGAAGGGGAAGACCCACTGAATTATACTCCAAGTGGTGGGCTAGCACAGCCATGTGTTGCTCTGGACAAGAAAAACCAACCAAGAATACCAGTCTTTTACAGTGTGACTAACCCACTTTCCACGTCAGTGACACCAAAGCAGTTTATCTGTTTTCTTGGAAACATGCCTGTGCTTCTGTCCCCTTCCTTCTTGAAATGTACTGTACACAGAGCAGCCGCCAAGCCAGATGAATCGCACGGTAGGGGGAATTGCTGGAAATAAGCAGCATGCAGATTGAAAATAGGAATTGGGAATAATTGCAGGAGAGGAGCACCAGCATGATTTTCACCATTTTGGTTTCCTCAGCCAATTTCTAAATGCTTCATGTTCTATGGCATATATTCTAGAAAGAGGTGTAGTGGTTAGAGCCATATCAAAACCTCATTGCTGGCAATGCCTTTTCACCACCAAAGATGTGGATCAGACCCTCAGCCTCCAGCATCCTGCATCCTAGGCCTCATGTATTAGTGAAAGACCTAAAAGAGTGCACTCCAGTACAACATGACGTTTGGTGCCTATGTCAAAATCAAAATCAAGTCCTGCCCAGCTCAGATGCTACCAGAGAGTAGGGGCATGTCCCTGGCTGCCCAGAGGTGTTCAGCCTCCTGTGTCCCTGGGTAGCTCAGCAGCTATTTCACAAGCCACCATACAGTGTATCCAGCACACAACAGACTCCTGCAAAAAATTACAAAGTTGACTTTTCTTAGTTGACAGCTAGATAAAAAAATTTCTCCTGAGAATACAGTCTGAGCTCTCATCTAGAAGCACGGAAAGGCTTATTTCATGCTCTTATCTCCCCAACAGGATACACACCTGTATTTTCTAGTGTTTCTCAACCATTAGAGACACTTTAATGCACTGTGGGAGAAAGAGGGAACATTTTCAGCTCTTTCTGTTGAAGCATTCTTACTGTGAAAAAGAATGCAAGATTTATTGTTCTATAACAAAAGCAAGATGCAACACAAAGCAAGACTGCTTTTTCTGTGTTTTACCAAAGGGGCAGTTATATAGATTTCTTGTCCTGATCAGAGGCTTTATAAAGATTTAAGGAACAATCACAGTGTAAAGACTGTTTGGAAAAGGATTAGGATTCAGATATCCTATTGCCAGTGTCTTAACCATTAAGCTATGAACCAAAGACAAATTTCTGCCTAATTTTTTTTTCTAATGTTCCAATCCATTTGATCCTCTTTTTTTTTTTATTACTCTATAGCTTGATTTCATCATAATAGCCTCCAGAACTTTTATATATCTCCCTAAATGTCTTTCCAGATAAACTCAGGCACTTATATAGGAGGCTATATTATACATGGAGCATTAAAATATTTTATTAGTGTGCCTTTGTCCTCCAAATACCAAGTTTTGTTATGGATATTCCAGCAAATACACGGTGATATAAAAGGAGACAGTAGCAAAAATTAAACTTGTCTTCTTGTTGTCCCTATTGGGGTGTGCTTAATGGTGCTAGGAGAAAGCTTACCAAGCCTTCCAGAAAAAGAGAGGGAGAAGTACCAGGCCCAGCCATGCCTTATGCATCAAGCTTCTCATGTAAGTCAGTACTGAGGAAGAGTTAAAAATCTATCAGGTGGGCACCTCTGGGATTAGAGAGCAACTAAACTGATGTATACAGTCATTGTTTGGGACTGCAGAAAAAATTTAGGATCCCAGCTCAGATTTTAAATGCTTAAATCCTTCAGGAGGTCTGATCCTAAATTAAAGCATCAGGTCAGGCAGCAGAGTAAAGTCTAGTGTGTTCTCAACTATCATGTAGATCTTATTTGTAGAATACTTGGTAGTGTGGAGAAAGACTGAGACCTGGTTCCTGACTTAACAGATGATGTCAGGATCCATCTCATGTGCCCAGAGCCACTGCTGGTTCTGCAGTACCACCCCAAAAGGCCCTCTTGTATGGTCTGATCTGGCCCCTCCATGGTGTCCACTTGAGACCTTAATAAGAGGCAACACAGTCTCAAATGTTGTCCCCTAACTACAGATTAAAAATTAAAACCTGAACCTAGATGAAAGCACGTGTGCTTATGCCCCTACATGTGAATCATGACTGGTGTGAATCCCATTGTTGAACATTACCTTGGTGAATTTGCTCTTCAGTACTTCAAGACAGGCTACTAGAGCCTCTTTGGTTAGTCAGAGATTCCTGAAAACTGGAATAACTTTTCTCCTAGTCACCACTGAGGTTACTTTATCTTTTGGCATTAGCACAGCTACCACAAGAACTGCCCAGTTCTCTTCCAGGACTGTTTATATTACAAAGGAAGTTAGCTCTGATCCTCCAGTTACAGACTGTGCTCCAAACTCTCAAGTGTTTTGGTTTTTCAAATACATGTATTGCAGGTATATTTGGCTTTAACACTATAGTCCTTATTCAAGCAAAACCACCCACTATGGTCAAAAATAGTAGTGTAATTTGGCATCCAGTTACAATCTATTCTCAAGTGGCATTGTTCTCTTACCGCCACTGTAGCTTTTTGCTTGAATAATTATTGTTCTTCTCTCAGATTTCTCCAGCTTTAATAATTTATTAAATCTACTAATTATTTTTCTTTCTCTTTCTATATAAGTGAAAATAAAATTTGACAAAATTTCAATATGAGGTGACAGAATTCATACAATGTTATTATCATATTTCTTGCATATGCTAAGAGGACTGCAATAGATTCCATATTTCCTCTCTTTCCTCTTCTTAATACAGTCTTAACATGTTAAATACTTTTTGGAATCCCTCCCTGGTAAATACTGAGCAGATACTCCAGTGTGGCATTTGAAAAAACTCCACATCTATGTATATATTTTTTTCATCTATAAATAAATATACCCTTATTTTCATGGAAGATGACTTTTATTACATGGAAAGACAGTAAAGACAAAGTAAAATATTAGAAATAGATTTTGTTTCCCTTCTGTTGGAGATCTTCCAACGTGAAAATATGTCTAAAATCTTGCTTGGAGAGATTTTGTATTTCAAATTTTTCTTGAGAGAAAATAGCATTACAGTCTTAGATCCTAGACCTTTCTAAGTCTTTATTCAGAAAGAAACATGTTTTTTGATTGTGTATGCATACATATATGCAGTCATACATGTACATGCCAACAGTTTTAGAGTGCCATCTGCTGTCATATGAGACTAAATAGTGTTGTTTCTGTTAAGTTTTTAGGATCAATAAAGTTGTTGTGCCCTTGAAAGGTTTTCTCTTTAGGTTGCATTATCAGACAAAGCACATTTTTTAACTGCAGGAGGTAAAGAGCTTTTTTCCGATCTTTGGATGTATTAAATCATAAATGCATAGAACAGTTGGGTTGGATGGGACCTTGGTGATCATCCTGTTACAAACCCCCCTGCCATGGGCAGGGACACATTTCACTAGACCAGGTTGCTCAAATCCCCATCCAATCTGACCTCCTGAGCTTGGAGGAAGTGATCTTGAATATTCACCAGCTTTCTTGTGCCCCTCTTACCCACAGGGTTTTATTGCATGGCATTTTCTCCAGTCACAGGAACCACCTCACCACAACTCTGTGATAATAAGATAGTAGCCCTGATGGTTTGTGTATATCTCTAATTCTTCTTGTTTATTGCACATTTCATGTGAGTTTGATAGGAGCATTCAAGTTGGACTCTTATGAAGTCACTTTGCTGGCTGAAGTGGAAGGAATTTCTTTGTGCTTCTCTTTAGGTGCTCTCCCGATAACCTGCAATCCCACTCCAGGTACTGGGCATCTCTTGCTGGTCCTGGCATCAAACTGGTAGGGGTGACATGGATTAAGGTTCCCTTCCCTCAGCAACTTTAGTTTAAAGCCCTCTTCACCAGCTTGGCAAGAGTATGACCAAAGATGCTCTTGCCCCTCTCTGACGGATGGACCCACACATGGACTCCTCTATATTGCATTCTGCTTTAATTCATGTGATTGCTGAATATTCTTGACTCACCTATCTGCCCAGTCTCTTTATTCTTTTGGTAATAAATGAAAAATTATTCTTGTGGAAGGCTTGTGTAAAATATTGTTGATTTTCTTAAAATGCTACCCTATCAAGATCAAGAGATAATTTTCTTGTTGGTCTAGAAATAAGTTGCACAGAGTCTAGGCAAATGTGAACAGCAGCAGAGGTGTTCACAAGCAACATTTAATCTCCTTTTTCGGACTGAAAATCTAAACTTTTTCTTCAGGAGAAAGTCTGCTTTAAGAATTGAAGCCATAGAAAGATTAAGGCAAAAAATAAATGTCGCCACTTGTCACAGCTTCCTCAGAGATGCAAATCCAACCCCCCAGCCATATGGCATTTCATTCAAGAATGAAAATTTTCTCAAATGCTGTCTCTTAGGAGTGTTCAGTACTTCCCTCTGGTGGTCTGTCCCATATAATACTTCTCAGAAAAGAAATTGCTTAAACCACTCTCTTTGAACTTAGGACAGTTTGTGAAGATGTAGATGCACAGAAGTTTGTATCAGTTTTCAGATGGGGTCTGAAGTGACTACGACCAGGGGGTGGTCAAAAATATATTAAGATAATATAATGTTTTCTAACATGATCTGGGTTTCCAGTTTGGATTAGGTATGTTGTATTTGTGAATTTTAACTAAACTTCAAAGCCCAGGAAAATCACCAGATGACATTTAGCTCAGTTTTTAAGAAAGTAAGAATGAAAGACAGCTGTGTACTATTTTGGGCAAGCTGACTTCTTAATCCCATTAGGAAAGACAGCCAGGGAATCAGCACATTTTCTATTTTTTTTGACATCATTGTACAGCTACACCTCCCACTCTACCATGATGTTTTTATGGGCTACCACAATTACTCTGTGTTCCCCATGAAATGTATTCTTGTAGAAATTATGACACTCTAATGGGATGACATTGCGTACTTTTGCTACTAGTGTATTTTCTAAAACAATCAATTTTCACTGTTTTCTTCTTTTAGCATTCAAATATAGATATACCTAACCTCAATTTTGTGTTACTGTTATCAGTATTTTCAAATTTTTTTTGGCAATGAGCACCTTAAATGGGCTTTTAATATAGGCATCCACAGAAAAAGAAAAGATGAGTTAAAAGGGGCCAATAACTATGGGTAGCATTTGAAAAGTGGTGCCATATTCTAATTCATTCTCCTTTTCTGAACCCATCTGCTTTTAAATGTAAATTAAGTATCATTCGTATTGCTTTGAATGACATTTTTCTGTGAAATATATATCTTTCTGCTCTTTTCTCATACATTTGTTTACATAGTCTTCCTTACATATTTTTATTCACTACTGTTATTACATAAATATTTAGTCTGTGAAAGATGTCCATTTCTTTAGAAGTTGCTATCCTCTTCACTTTTTCATTTTCATCAACAAGGTCATATTTTAAAATCCACTTTTTAGTTACTGTTGCAATGACTTAAACAGCATTCAATGTAAAACACAGGAACAACTGAACCTAAATTGGAAAACTCATTCTGTTAGCTTTCATGCTGAGTTATTGCTGTTTTTCACAATTCTGTGGTGGTTTCAGTTTTTGAAGGATGCAGGAAAGACAAGGATATCCAAACCATAGACCTGTGTTGTATGTATGAGAACTTAAACAGAGTTAGGTATGGACCTGTCTTGAAAAGTGTGATTTCCACTAGAAGAATGGTTTGAAAAATAGTACTTGGGGGGAATTCAACTCATTTGTGTCAGCCTTAAGACTCTTCTCCTACAAAAATAATTTCTAGTAGAATATAAGTGAGACTAATCTTGTCATGTAAACCTGACAAAAATGTATATATTGGAGGTCACCACTAAGGTGGATATCTGAAATGGATTTCAAATTCCTGTATTTCACTAGGTATATATTTTGGAAGAAAAAATACAGAACAAGGGACTCAAATGCCTTGCCTAAGATTCTGTGTTAAAAGATTGATTGTTCTATTGGCTTCCCACAACAACCAGGATCTGAGAAAGATAAAAGATACACTATTACCTATAGCCCATCAGAAATCTGATAAGAAATTTCACTTTAAGTAATAATATTCTTGAATGGAAATAGATAGTTAAAAGTTTGGATTTATTGTTTTGTGTGAAAGAGGAATCATAATTTTAAAAACTCCATTTAAGGAGAAAAAGCAAAAACAAACTGAAAACCATCTCATTTTTCAACTGTTTCTTTAGCTAGACATCCTATCTTCCTAAATCCTTGAGGAGCCAGCAACATGACTTCATAGGCAGGTGTAAATTCAGTAGCTGAAAGAATGGCATTCTGACACACCATTCAGGCTGTCTGGCAAGAGGACAGGTGAGAAACCAAGCAGAGGAGCAGGCAATTTGTCTTAAATACTTAATTCCTTAGACAAGGTTGAGAGAATCAACAGAGAATCATGGAGCATTTTAGTCTGACACAACTGGCTTTTCAGTCTATCTTAAGAGTAGCCTGCATGGTCAGAATGGCTTCCACTGGGGATCTCAAAGCACTTCCCAAATGCTCTTGAACGAAGTCTTGTAACACATCGTTTACATTGGGCAAGAAACAAACAGGAGAATTGATGGAAACTTTTCCTTTTACTGGAGATGATCCAAACTAGCATTGCTGAGCACTCCCTTCACTTCAAGGGGAAGTAACATAAATTTTACACATATTCTCTGAGAGAACCTGTTCTTAGTCTTGTTCTTTCAAAAACACAGATTTATTCTGGCAAGAAAAATGGAAGCAAAGGAAAATAGGTAGATTCTGGTATTATAAATAATTCTTACTTATGCTTAGAAATTGCTTAAACAAGAGCCAGACTCAACTTCCACAATAATTAAATAGAATAAGTTTCTTTTCAGAGTTGTGCTTTACCCGTTGGCCTGAAAATTTGGCAAGAGTTTTACTTGTCTAGTTTTATTCATAAAATTTTTAAAACATACGAGCGACTACTATAAGAGTAAATAATGCTGACTTTAAAAATGTGCTGCTGTAAGTTAAAAAGTGGAGGACAGAAGCAACTCATATCCACACTTACCACTGAAAATAGGAACATTTACAAAATAATAATGGAATTTAAAGCCTTCAAATGCTGCTCAGGTTCCAAGTATTGTTCTGTGAATATATGCCTTGACTTAATGTATATTCAATATGTGCTGTTTTTCTCGACTTTAAACAAAATAGATCACTGCGTGTCCTCTTTTTATATGCAATATTTTCTATTTTACTGTGTGTATGTTCATTCACTACACACCTTTACCAAGCAGTTTAGATCAAGGAATTCCAGTTTTTCTTGTACTTGAAGCATAAGCACCCAATGTAATTTTTAAGATCTACAAAGTGCCAGTGAGGTGTCAAACTAAAATTAGTCTCTGGGCAAGACCTGTATGTAATTTTCTTAAAGTGTCAAATATCAAGGTCAGATCTGATTACATCAATGATAAAATGAGAGGTAAAACAACCCCTGGGGACTCTCTACTCAGCTTCATGGGACCAGGCCTTTCACTAGAGATCATAAATCAGAAGAAAAATGACAATGTTTCCCACTCCAATGTGAAAGCATTTATTTACTCCTTCGAGCCTTTATTATGATACTATTATTACAGACCTTATCATCATCCAGTTACTGTGGTGCATTAGTGCCTTCAAAACAAAGGGATTCACTTTTGAATAAAGCAGATCATTATGTCTTCTATAACTACCAGATTTTTGAGGAAAGCTAGCAATGACATCCCTAAGTTCTTTGGAAAGTGTTTGTTTAGCTCTTGAAGATCAATTTTGTTCTTTATCATTTTACTGCTATTCTTTCCTTACGACTGAAAATGCTCCCATCAATAAATTGTCGTTGACACCAGAGTAGAAATAATTTTGATAGCATTACCAGACATAGTATTCAAAATGCAAGCATTATGTTACTTAGGATAATGTGGCCTTGCAATAATAAATATCCTAATGTGTTTTGAATTCTTATTTAAAGAAAAAACTCTTATTCAGCTATTCCAGCAATGGAGAAGAATGCTGGAGTTACATTATAGAAAAAGAAATCTATTTTAAGAAACTTAATATGTTTCTAGGACTAATAGATATGGAAGATAAAAATACAGGAATACAGTTCCTTTACCATTTTAGTAGGTTTAAGACTAGAGTTTTAGGTGAATACATAAATTTTTTGAGTAGCCACTTTAATCTTAGGCTTTCGGTCTCCTATTTCAAAAGAGGGAAAGAGAGGTGGAAATTGTCAGAGCATGGCAGTTCCCTCAGATTCCTACAGCAGGGTGGGAAGAATTGCTGCGTGGAGAAGCCTGTCTTTCTCCTCTGACTACAGGTTGCCTTGAGCAATCAGCTTATTCTTGATTCCTGACATTTAGAGAGCTAAAATTAGGCAAGATAAATTCCACCTTACGTTAAATACTTCTCCATGATGACAGAAACATGAAAAAGACTGCGAGGTGGAATATAATGGGATTATCTGCATTGCTTGTGCCAGGGGTGCACTGAAGAACCTTTGGTCTTCAGCTGAGCTTAGAGTATGCAATGCAGAATGCAAACACAGAACAAGAGAGCACAGCCTGCCCTAGAGAGCTTATTCATTGCTCACTGTCAAAGATACTAATAGTTCTACCAGAGCAGGAGCATCTTCCCATGCTGGTCTGCTACAAAACTGTGATCTCAGTCATAACTCAGTAATGAAATTCATAACACAAGTATATAATACATCAGAAATGAAAAAATGTTAATACGTTATATATGAGAATAGAAAGTCTGGCTTCCGTCACAAGCTGAAAATATTTAACAAATGGAATGTTTTAAGAATGCAAAAGACTTTTTAAGCATCTGGATTCCTATTCTATATGTGTTAGGTGGAGAGATAAAGGTTTGTCTATAGCTAGAGGTGGGCTTTAGTGTCATGCTTTCTCATTAGAGTATGTGGAAGCATAATTTTCTAAGAGATTTAAAGATCCAAGGCAAAAATCAGATAAAATCCTAGGAATTTCAGGGTACCTATCCCAGACCTGCTATCCATCCAGTATGACTTGTTTTCTTGATCCTTCAGGTTGTAGTCATATAATCAGTGTAGACTGTCACAGGGGATACAGGTCATAACAGTAGGCAAAATCTCTGCAATATTGGGTGTTTTTTCTCACAGAACGGGTAGTATAATTTGTCTTTGGCCAACTTGGTTTTGTCTTTTCTGTGTGACACACAAAATGTTGATATATCAAATCCTGTTTAATATCCCATACAAAACGGTGGCCCTGCTAGATACAGAGCCAATTTATGATTGGCATGCCAAACTTTACCAGGAAGATACTGCAAATTCTTCTATCTTGGAGACTGAGCTGGAACTGCACCATATTAACTAGTCTTTATAATTCCAATGACCTCTACAGGAACTAAAAACATTCAAGCTGCAGCATTAAGAAACAAGCAACAGGTATTCCAAAATACATAATAGGTTGGAATGCAAAATTTTTTTATTACTGGTTTGCTTTTTAACAAGCTTTATCACAGTGTCAAATTTTTAAACATATCTGAGTGTTGGAGTTGATGACTATTAATTAATTCATTTATTTTCACCAAAAAAAGTCCTACAAGTTACTTGCTTGTGAGGCATACGCTGTGAAATCCAGTAGATGAAATATAGCTGGATATGTGGTAAAAATCTAAGATGAAAATTTAGGGAATAACATATAACTATAACTGCAATTAATTAAGAGATAATGGAATTTGAAAGCAATTAACCTGTTGCAATTTCTTAGCTGATACAGTAGTGTCATAACTAAAATTTGAGAACTTCCATCAGATTTTGCTAGACACCTCAAGAGATAGATAAACCCCTTATTAAAAGGGTTTAGATAGTTATAGCAGAAAATTAAAAGCTGATGATTCATTTTGCTATTACTGAAGAAATAACATTACATTGAAATTATAAATTATTCTTTTTGTCATAGAATGCATAATGAATCACAATTTTTGTTCATCACTTGCCTATTATTAATTTAACAGGCATTGAGATGGTGTAATATATTTTGTCCAATTCTAATTTTTATTAATAGAAGCCTTCCTTTCCAGGTTTAGCATAGTGATCAAGAGGAATGTGGTGTTGGGGTTACAAAGGAACAAAGAAAGTAAGTCTCCTCAAATTTCAGTCCTCCTGCTTTATATAGCAGTCTGTTTAACAGAGAAAATTATTCTATTCCTCCCAACAGCACACACACATTATGGAAGAGTGTTGTACACTGTTTTAATGAAGCCACAGACTACAACACAAGGATTGTGAAGGGATTTTTTGGGATCCAGATGCTTACCCTATTGCAGAAACATGCAGGAACATATACATTTTGTCCTTCCTCCAGCTTATATGTAAACAGTTGTAACAGTAATAAAATGAATTGTATTACACCAGTGCTTCCATAGAAAATATTTCTTTATATGTGTTTAGATATAAAATATCAGCTCTCTTTCCATCAAATAACTGTCCTTACTCCTGAACCTACTTTCAACATTTCTCTTTCTCTGGAGAAAACAGAGCAAAAGTTAATAAAAACAGAAGTCAATTTTCTAAACGTTCATTTTTGAAGATATCAGTGATGTATATTAATATATATTAAGGCTCACTTGAAATATATTCCCTCTTTTTCAAGATAAGGCATCTATTATTTATGTGACATTTCTCAAAATGAAAACAGTGCAAGTCTCAGGAGTTCTAGAGGAATTGTGCATGGCACAGATACAGCAGATATAGTGGGTCTGTGTTGAGTGGGTGTTTGGATATATCAGCAACACAGGAGCGTCTGGCTTGGTCTGTGTTGCACAGCTGTAGTACCCACAAAGCTTTTCTTCAGCTTTCAAAGGGAATCCTCTGAGTGCCTAGAGTGTCTGACTCCAGGAGTGCTCTCCAGCACATCCTGAGCACCATGTGGCTGAAGGAGGCTGGCAGAGAGGAGCTGCCCTTTCAGGCCCATCAGAACATCCTTAGGCAGCCTGTGAATCACTCTGAACACGAGCATGCCAAGTGCCCAGCAATCCCCAGCTTAGGTCTCACCTGGGAAAGAGAAAAGGGAGGTCCTGCACCTACAGCATCCCATTAGATGGCTCTCCTTAAGGAATACCTGTGATCCATTTAGCAAATCCATGTATTTTTGGTCTCTTCTCACCACAAATGAACCTGTAGTCTCAGGTGACATTCTCGTATCCTAACTGCAGAACGGTTTGAGTTGGAAGGGACCTTAAAGATCATCTAGTTACAACCCTCTGCCATGAGCAGGGACACCTTCCACTAGACCAGACTCCTCAGAGCCCCACTGAACCTGGTCTTCAGCACTTCTTGGGATGGGCATCCAGCTGCTCTAGACAACCTGTTCCAGTATCTCACCAACCTCACAGCACAGAATTTCTTCCTGTTATCTAATCTAAATCTACCCTCTTGCAGTTTAAAGGACAGACCTACATGAGATCTAGCCCAGGTCAGCCAATTATTAAGACTGAAAAATGCATGAGACCACCAATAAAACAAAGACAAATTGACCTTTCAGGGCAACCTCTTTCTGGGGTAGGCCCTAGAATCTTTGGATTAATCTATTGCTCTTGGCATACATGCAGGTCAGACATGCCCCACAGCTTGCATAGCAATGAGGTCCTTCACACAATATGCCTTCATCTTTCCTTGCATGATGCTCTCTAGGACCTTTATTTTCCCACTATCTTCCAAGCTCATTTGTGATATTTTGTAACACATACTAACTAGTGCAGTGAGTGCATTGTAGGGTGTGATGACGGTACATTTTGGACTGAGATGGTATTTCATGTCATAGACAGTACAGAGTGGGTGAATACTATGAGTCTTGCTAGACATGCTGTGAGGACCTGTGGTACGTCTTGATGAGAAAACCTTATGCAGTTGGGTTATGTCTGAGCTACCCCAAAAATACCAAGGGAATTTGGTGCATTGACATTAAGTATGAGCATGAAGTGCTCTTGCTGGCATTGTCTTTTCCAGAGGCTGAAATGAGTAGTGGCCTCCCAGCTTTCCCTCAGCTGGCTCAGGACTCCTTTCCCTTGTCTTTTCAGCCTCAAAGCTTCTCTAAGCCCCTTTTGCCCGCCCTTTTTCCATCCATCACTGAACTCTTCCCTTGTCCTCTGCCCAAATATTTTCCCAACCCTTCCTGGCCCAGGCTCATGCTCCCTGACACTTCCCAACCACAGGCACAGCTTTTGGCATTGAGGTTCCTGTGCCACTCTTCTTCAGTGTCTGCACCCTGTGGGGGTAGCTGCTGCCACACCAAGGCACCACTGTTGCAGGCATCTGCTGGTACCCTTCAGCTCAGTTCCACTCGTGTCCCTCCAGCAGCAGTTGTGCATCTCATTCTGGAAGGAATTATAAAATACTGCCAAGAGGCATTTATAAAACATTGGCCTAGATGCATTTCAGAGGAAATGTTCAATAAAAAGGGGGAAAAGAAAGCCCTCCCTGAAGGACCACTCTCTCCTCCACCAGCCACAGAGATTTTCAGGGAGGATCTTTGAGGATTTATTTATTTTGCTCTCTTAAAAGGATTGGCAAATGTTTTTAGGAGCCTTTGGCTTTGTCTCAAAACCTTAACAAAGCATTAAGGCGAATTACATAATTTAAAGGCAGCAAAGGCCAAGTGGGTCATCCAGTGCAACTTCTCAGCAGTGCAATCTGGCATTGTTCAATGTATTTAGTGGTGCCTTTGTCCAGTCTAGATCTGATTTACAAGGGGTAAGGTTTCTGACCGTTTATATGTTTTAATCTTTAGAAGTTTACAATGCAAGAAGTGTGATACATGTGACTTTCTTTCAGATAAAGAAACTTCTCTTTTATACCATACTAATTTCATTTATGTCAAAAGTCTCAAAAGTCAAAACATACACTTATTTCTCAGCAGCAACCTAAATAAAAGTGGAAAAGAGCTGCTCAGTCATTCTCTCTTTTCTGCTCATTCACAGGAAAAAAGAGCTCTGAATAAGCAAGACCTCTCTCTTTCTATAGTTGTCAGCGCACCTCACCTGTTTTCAACCCTGACATATACTCTTCTGGATGAGTGTCTCTCTTTTTTTCTCCCTTCTCTCATTTCTCTTTTCACTTTTGACCTTTTTAGTTATTTCCCAATACCTTTTCTCAGAGACTTTGGCGGATTTTATGAAATACTTCAGAGTGTTCAGCAAAACACTGTAGGGTGCCTGAAATTCACAGTAAGTCTTTCTGATTTACTGTAGTGTGTGGAGGAACTGCTGTTCCTTTGAAATTATCGAGGATTTGATACAGATTTCTCTGCAGTTCAAATGCCCCTTTGTTTCTGCTGTTTTTCAGCTTCAGTTTTCACTTCCAGCAAAATTTTGAAATCACTTATTCTGATATGAGTTATTTGATCCCAAATTTTAGAGCGGCCAATAAGATGTTGACTTTTAACATTTGTGTCAAGCAGGATTTTGTTCTAGCAGGCAACAGTACTGCAAACTTGCATGCTTAGTTGTGCAGGTAAGAAACATCACATTGATTTGAGCAGGCCTACATGGAGGCACAAATTCATTGTGGTTGATCTTGTGATGGTGTCATTACCACTTGACAAAATGGGACAACTAGGCTTGTATTAGTGCTGAATAAATAACTTCAGAGGATTTGAATTTTGAGCAAAACCTTTATTAAGGCCATTCATATACTTGTAGAATCATAGAATGTTCTGAGTTGGAAGGGACTAACAAGGATCATCAAAGTTTGACTCCTGGTCCTGCACAGGGCAGCCCAAGAGTCACACCATGTGTCTGAGAGAAATGTTCAAACGCTTCTTGAACTTTGTCAGGCTTGGTGCTGTGACCACTTCCCTGGGCAGTCCATTCCAGTGCCCAAACACCCTCTGGGTGAAGAACCTTTTCCTGGTATATAAACCAAACCTCCTCTGACTCAGTTTCATGCTGTTTCCTTGAGTCCTGTCACTGGTCACCATAGAGAAAAATGGGTACCTGCCCCTCTGCTTCCTCTCTTGAGAATGTTGCAGACTGCAACAAGGTACCTCAATCTCTTCTTCTCCAGGCTGAACAGATGAAGTGACCTCAGCCACTCCTTCTATGGCTCTTTCTCAAGATTCTTCATCATATTTGTGGCTCTCCTTTGGATGCTTCTAACAGCTTTATATCTTATACTGTGATGCCCAAAGCTGCCCCCAGCACTCGAGGTGAGGCTGCCCCAGAGCAGAGCAGAGCAGGACAATCCCCTCCCTTGCCCGGCTGGTAATGCTGTGCCTGATGCCCCCCAGGACACCCCAGGTTGCCCCTCCTGGCTGCCAGGGCACTGCTGGCTCATGGTCAACTTGCCCTTGACCAGGACCCCCAGGTCCCTCTCCATGGCACTGCTTTCCAGCCTCTCATTCCCCAGTCTGTCCATACATCCAGGGATGCCCCATTCGGTGCAGAAGCTGACACCAGCAATATTTGTGTGCAATGAAGGAAGGTAAGAACTAAACCTGGAATTGAAATAAGAAGATATAATAAATATTTATGTTCTCAAGTGCTTGGGATGTCATTTGAGTTGTCAAGTCTCTTTATATGGAATATTATCCACACCTTTCACCTGCTGTTGGAGGACATGTCTTTGCCAATATAATTTTGGAGCAAAGCATTTCTTGTTATGATAGTTGTCGTGGATTGGAGCTGAAATTAACTGACAGCTTTTTAGTCCAATTACGCTTCTGCGATTTTGCATATTTAAACCTGGAGGGCGCGAAAGGCTGGGCTCTCTGGCATTCCAGCGCGGGAGGAGGAAGAGGGGGGAGAATGGCTCTGGGCCGGCTTCTCAGGAGCCGGGCCGGTCCCCCCCACCTCCCTGCCTCGGCTCCAGGGTACGATCCCTGAAATGCCGTGGGAGACCCCCTCTGGACCCCTGGGCAGCTGACGGACACCTGGGGCTGCGCCGCCGAGACACTGGAGCGGGTTCTGAAACCGGGGAGAGGCTTTCCCTTCCCCCACTCCACACGGCCCCGCGAACACCTGGCGGGAGCCGAGTTCCAGCTTTCTGGAAACTGAGGAAAACATCGAATAGCTGGCAGCATCAGAGGAAAACGGTTCTTCTCCAACATGCGACCCGACGAGAGTAAGCTGTTCAACCTGGTACTGAGGTCAGAGGGAGAAGGAGGAGGGTGGTGTGTGCTGGACGGAGCGAAAGATGGCGGCGGGAAGAAAGAAGGGCGGAGTCACGCACGGCGCGGGGGCTTGAATCGACTCTCTGCACGACCGTGGTGAAGCTAATATCATAAACTGTTCTTTCCTCTTTAATCCATTTACAAGAGATGGGGGGATTTGAGAATTCTGCGAGCAGCCTGTGGAAAAATGACCCACCCCAGGTCACTGAAGCTGTGTAGTTTGAAACAGTCACTCCAAGACAAGAGACTTTCTTTAGAGATTTTTCGTGAAGAGGAAAATAGTGAATTTCAGGCTAGAATTTGCTTATCCTTAAAACGAGAACACCCCATGTTTGGCCCATGTCTGCAGTATAAAAAAGACTGTAAGATTACCATGGGAGAGGAGAGATGAATATGTTTTCATTGCAATAGACTGTTTTTCTCCGGGCGGGCAGGACTTTTGCAAGTAGCAGTTTAAAAACCACGGTAAAGCAAAGAGAAGACCTCTTTCTTTCCCCTAAGTTTGAAAAACTTTGTTAAGTACCCTAATACTGAACCGAATTCCATCATTGTTATCCTTGATGCAAGCTGAGTGCAGGAGGAAATACTGGAAAAGAAGGGGAATGTTTATTTCTTATTCTCTTAATTTTTCTAGTTTTTTTTCTTTTAATCTTAGTAACAATAAACTATCTTTATATTTTATAGAAGTTCTTAAGCCTGTTTTGTCATTTCTCCTAATTTATATATTTATATCTCACAAACACAAATTCGTGAACTGAATCCCGGCTGCTGCTAGTGTTTTCAGCTTGTGTATTAAACCAAACCCATTACATAGTAAATGACAAGATTTACAATTTCATTTGTGGGGAAGTATTTACAGAGAATTTAAGTTAAAAGGAAAAAGATGTGGCCTCTGCTTGAATGTGAAAGTGCACTGGATATGGTGTTTCTGTCATACAACAGGCCGGGACCTGTCTTCAGAATTCTTTCTATCTATGTGTCCTAGATGTACTTGGAATAAATCTGGGTAAAATGTTCCCTATTATGTAATGAGCATTCTGTCTGGTCTACCCAGACAAAACACATACAAGTTTTGCCTCATTTTAATTTTATGTGCTCAGTTTTTAAGAGGCACTGGTTTTTTTTCCCATTGGTCTGAAATATTCATAAGTAAAAAAACCAAATTTGCAAAACCTGCATTTTTCCACAAATCAAAGTGGAAACCTAGTAAAAGGTTCAAGCTATAAACTATAAATCAAGGTAAAAATTGGACATTATATTGCTATGAAAGTAATGGTTTTGAGTCACCTTAATTGACTTAATCCTCCTGGAATAAAATACTGAATTTCCAAGCTATAACATTCTTTCCAGTAATCTGAATGCTAAGCAAGATCATTGTGATTAATGGCTATCATAATTGATGTAGAAAAAAATAATAATGACTTTTGAATTTTTAGTAAAGTGATGACGATAACAGGTATCTTCTGTGATGTACTTAGTCTAAAAGAGATTAGTGCTTTATCACATACCATTAAATGATGTGAAACCGCTATTCTTCATTTGCTTTGGAAAGAAATATATTGTAGCTTACTGTTTATCAGGTAGTAAAAGCTCATTAAATTAGATATATTTGTAGAGGTAGTGTGTAGCATATGTCCTTGCGGAGAAATTAAATTTTTGGACATGGAACACTTATAATGAGGTGTAGCCAGACTCAGTCTGAATTGCAACAACAAACCTTGATAAATTAATAATAATTAATTTCACATTTTATTTTGAAAACAGGGCTTTCAAAAATTAAATTGGCAATTTCGTACTGAAAAAACATAGTAAATCATTATCCAGTATCAACAGATACATATTGATTTTTATAGTCAAACTCTTTTTTTGGAACAATATGGGAATGCATATATCAAAGGACATTTATCTTTACTTCTGAGAATATAAATGTTTGAGACAGAGTAAGGATGACAGAAAATAAATAATGGGGGCTTGAGACTTTATAGTATCATCATCTCTCCTATTTTTTTTTAATTTTGTTGTGATACCAAAAATTAAGTATTACCAGTTCTTTGTGTTTATATAAAAGTTCAGGACATAACTTACTTCAAATTAGTGGCACTTGAGAGATTTTAGTTTCAAATGCAGTAAATGGCAATTATTTGGACTGAAAATGTTTGTCGCAGAGTTTTGTTTCAGGTTTAATCAGTATTTTTTTTCTGCTGCATTTTTGTTGGATTTTGAGGGTTTCTTTGATTTTTGTGTAGTTCCATATTAGTTGGTTACGAAATGGAAGATTTCCAAATTGTCCCCAAACTGCATATACTTTGAGAGAAATGTGGGAAAATTATGTTATATTTTTATGTATATTTATTTAAATCCTCCTAAATATTATTCCTGATATGAAATATATTTAGAAGATATTTTCTGCAAAAGTAACAGATCTATAATGAATTCTGAATTCAGCATATTTCTGAATTCAAATAATGTCTGAAATTTCTCTGTTTTAATACAACAGGAGTTTAGTTTCTCATATGGCAGGCAGTAACTTCGGGGCTTCCCCGTTTGCACCCCTCTCACTGCCCAGACATTGCACTCCAAAATTCTTTTTGCCATAAACTGGAAAATTCTAAAGCTTCCTTAACAGGATGGATTTTGGGCAGCTTTATAAATGAAAGCTACCATATTGGTACAGAGAACATGACACAGATTTTTTTCTGTTAATTTGAAGCATCAGAAAATACATAATTAAATAATTAAAATTTATTTTATAATAATTTGTAATAATAATAAAAAAAATGGAGTGAAGCAGTGAATGGAGTGAAACACTGAGATTCAGACTCCTGTTGACATTAGTCTGTTTACACTGACAAATGAGGATGAAACCAGTTCTTTAGACTGTCTCTGACTTTGGGGGAAATGACGGTATTCAGGTTGAATATCTTGTAGCGTAATCCCCGTGTGCTTGCTCCCATGCCTGTTTCCTATAGATCCCCTATGTCCCAACACCTGAAAATAGAAACAACTTTAGACGTCACATCCTTCCACTGTTTGCTGCTAAGAGACTAGAGATCAGTGAAAGATACCAAACAGCATTATACAAATCAACATTTAGCATAGAGAGGAGATCCATAAGGCAGGAACATTCACATGTCTGCCTTCATCCCGAGAGATCATGCATGGCTGTGCTTATTCGCAAAGCTGTGGAAAAATCCAGTCCTCAGAAGCCCATCCACCACGACAGATGTGTATTTTTTCCATTTGCTCTGTCTCCTTTCTGGTGATTATTTGATGCAGCAGGGCCTGCCAGGCGGGGCAGGCCTCACAGGCTGTCTGGAGGAGAAGAGGGCCTGGGCGCGGTGGGGAGGCCGAGGGCAGCCAGACGCCGCTCCTGGCTTCGGTGTGTGCCTCCGGGACCGACGCCTGGGCTCAGCTCCTCGTGCCTAATTCCTCACGCAATTTTGAAACTCTGAGACAGGTTAAGCTTTGGAAAGGTCTTGGATTTTGACTAGTTGAACAATTTTCTGGGTGAGCAAACTTCCTGGGCCATTTTCTGAAAAGTCTGCTGAAGCAAAATGCTGGAGCTCCACAGAAGAAGTGGTTAGTTTCCTCCTTCTAGAGTTATCATAGAAAAGTGGAACTTTTATTTTCACAAGTCCTTCTTGCTGCATTGGGAAAAACTATCAATCTCTTGGACAATAACCTTTGACCTTTCCCTTTGTTACCTACAAAAGAGCTGCTGTGCATTAATTTAAAAAAAATAAATGTAATTCATCCACCTCAGCCACTCTTGGTTTTTTGCACCAACTAAACAGAACAGTTTACTTCATCCTGATTCAATCTATTTTTTTGCCAACTGGGACCACAAGTAATAAAAAGCAACCTTATTTAAAGATCACTGCAGTGGGCTTGTAATAATTGTTAAATAGTTTCAGTGCTGTAGTAGTCTTTGTTTGATGGCCATGCAGGTTCCCACCAGGTCTGAACACATTAAAGATCTGAGGAAAGCCATTTTCCTTCTTAACAGGAGAATCAATTGGACTGAACACATTGGTTCAGGCTAATAAAATTAAATTATGTGTACTGAGGAGACGGAATTCTTGCATTTATTTTAGCCTCCAAAGAAGCAAATGCTAACCAGCACTGATATTTGAGCCAGACTGGATAAGACCATAAAGCTAGACAAGGTGATTCTTCTTTTTTATCTTTTTGGTGGTGGTGAGGTTTTTTTCCTTTCTTTTTTATTTATCTTTTTTTTTTGGTGTGCAGAAGAATGATATTACAAGCTACTTTCTTTGATTTATTGCCTTCTGAGACAAAAGAAATCTGAAACCTTAAAGTAGGCTTGGAGGATTAGAACTCAGGCTGAAAAGGACCATTTCTTTGTTTTATACTCCTACAAGGTCCATTGGCATATGGAACTAATTTCAAGGTTCTTCATTTCCCCAGACACAAGATCAAGAAAGGCTGCATATAGTGCAAGATGCAATTGACTTCACTGACCTCAGAAGTGTAATCTCCAAAGTCCAGCTCCTCGTAATAAAATAATTTTTGATGCCACACATATTTGTCCCCTTTGGTTAGTCCCCTTTCCAGTACTCACAACAATTTGGTGTTTTTACATGTATTGAGATTTGGAGGCATTAAATACTGATTTTACTATTAAATCTAAAATAAACTTTCTTTTTTCATCATTAAATACTTAGAATTGTTATAAACAACACATGGAGGATATTTAAGTAGTCAAGTATTTTTTACTCCATTTTTCATCTGTAAATATATAGAATAGCAGAAGCAGTTATACAACTTTGTTCCACACCACATCAATGTCAGAATGCTTGTTCCTCCACTAACAGGTACAAACATCTTCAAAGTTTAATTTTAGATAACAGCATCAATAGCAATGCAGCTTTTGGTTACTGAAAAGTTGCAAAATTTTTTCCGTTAATGGTAAAAAAATGTGGGTTATCCCACTTTGTTATTTGCAGTGACCATGTGTTTTAGATAATTTGTATCCATTTACAGAAAGGGGAATTTCTTTTCCAGGAATCCTGCTCTTTAGTCTTTGAAGACAGTGACAGCACTGCCAGTGACTTTACTGAAATTAGAATGCAAACGTTCAACCTCCATGTAATCTGTTTTAAATGGATTTATTTTGTTTGTATTCTATTCTATTGCATTTGCTTTGTAATTATTGTTTTCTGGACTCTGAAGATCAGTCTTTCAGTAAACTATTTAGTAGAACACTGAATTTCCTTAATCTTCCAGATTCTTTTAATGATCTTTTTTTTTCCCCCTGTGGAAGGTGGTTTTTTGCAGTATTCTATTGCAAAATTGTTTAGATGACATAATAATAGTTGTAGAAGTAAAGATTCAGCTAATGCTGAATATACTCCAATCCAGTTAGAAAGAAGAAGGGATTGAACCATGCTATTCTGAACTGTTTTCACATAAACCCTGAGTGATCCTTGCAATACAGATCACATGCAAGGTTTTTTATATCTGAAGGAAATCAGATTATAGTTTTGCCCACTTCAGTGTAGAATACTGACGTATTAATCTCTTATCTATCCTCTCCCCAGAAAAGGAATAGCTGTATTCAGTTAGATTCTCCTCATTTTATTCGTTTTGAAAGTCATTTATTCATCAATAAAACAAAAAATGGTCATGATTTCATCATTGCTAATTGATTATCAGTGTAAAATCACATAATCACTGAGACAAAACAACAAGGTTCCTAGGTGCAAAATATCCCTGAATCATCTTAGGTTATTTTGGGAATTCTATAGAAACAGGTTCACAGCTCTGAGTGATGTCTCCTGATTTCTGTGTTGCTTCTCAACCTGTGCTGTGTGCACTATTGAAACTGCCCACACAAGCATGAAGAGAACTTTCCAGGACCTTCAGGTCAAGGCTAATCCATTTCCATGGAGTATTACAAAAAGTTTTTCTTCTCTGGGGAGAATTGAATTTTCAAACAACCTGAGAATGAAGGGCCATCATTTGTAGCAGTGGCAGAAAAAACGACTTATAAGACTTGGTACATATTTTAAGGATTGCAGTGATTATGCAGTTTGACTTTGAGAAATTGAAGGCCCACAGCCTCAGTCAAGGAAGGATTTGCTCACTGCACAGCAACATGTTTTTAGGTACAATGCGATATTACTAAGTCTGCCTAAAAAAATTCAAAATATAGTATTAAAGAGAACCAATTTATCTCTCATAAGTCAAACAGCAGAGCAACAACACAGCAAATAGTAAATAACAATCTTATTAATCCCAAATTAAACTGCAGATAATTATTTTCTTTAGATTTGCTGGGATTTATATCTTTGTTTCTATGGCAAACTGTCAGGGTAAATGGAATAAAGTTACTCAGCTATGCCTAGCATGATGATCATCTGTCTTATATTAACACCCCCACAACATGCATATATCTCACTAACTTTGGTGTGTGTGCAGAGAATAAGAGCACAAGGTTTTGATCTTCATCACAGACTACAGACTGGCCTGTAAATCCCAGGATGCCTTCTACATCCCTTTCAATAGCCAGGAGTTACATTTGCCATCCAACTCCAACCTAGGTGCCTCTTGCAAACAAATTTATCAGAATTAATATTGTCAACTATCAGAGACAAGCAAGTTTGCCTGTTTTTTTATCTCACAGCCTGACAGATAAAATGCCCTAAAAGATAAAATCATTTTTTAAAAAAGATGTCAAAGACTTGTTGATAGACAATGAGATTAATTTGATTAAATATCAGTTCTCCAGTTAATACAAAGGATTAGCATTCGCTAATCATAGTTTACTATATTTGATAAACTCTCTAAAGAAAATGGGTGTTCTTGAGACTCAGTAACTTAAAATAAGTTGCTCTCAGTCCTAGATATAATGGCAAGACAGGAAATAATGAATTCTGCATTATCTGTTCATTATTTTGCAACAGATTAGAGAATAAAACTAGCTTTAGAAGCAGTGATATTAACAGCAATAATAAGAATGACTAAAACAGCAATGTGAGTACTGGAGATTATAGATAAGAGCTTTTGGAAAATGTTAGAACCTTTAGAATGGAAAATAACTCTTCTAATATATACAATTGTGAGATACAATGGAAGGTATCAGTGCCTGCTAGTGGCTAGTAGTTTGATGTCAAAGACTTTAGTGGGAGAGCATTGTAGTCAATAATTGTTGTCAATTCACCTCAGTCCATCGATGTCAGCAGAGCTGGAATTTGTTTGATCACAATCAAATCTGTCCCTTACTATCCACAAGTTGTGCATGGAAAACATTTGATCAACTGTAATTACTCATAGCTGACTGCAGGATTATGGGCGGTGGCAGGCTGGGAATTCTGTTGAGTTTGAATTTTCACACACAGGTGGATAAATCTACACAGCAATCATCCTATGGAAAAAATGAACTTTTTTTTTTGTGAATAAAAACCCCAATGAAACACAAAAGTGGAAATGCATAACATAGCCTGGATTTCTTTGAAGCATTTTTCAAGCTGGTGAGTTGGTGAGTAATTCAGGCAATTCTGATAAAACAGAGAACCCAACAAGCATATATTACAGAATTCAGCCACTGTAAACCAATGGGAAACAGCTAAATAGATTTAAAATCAAAGCACAAAGCAGCTCAAAACAGTAGCTGTGTTTGAATCACTACACAAAAAAATCAGGAAAAAAGGTATCCTAAAGAGTGCCAGCAGCTGATGAGACAATAGAGGGCTATGATAAGAACATAACTACTTAGTATTATTCTTGTCATGAAATAACATTTGCATGGATACAATTTATGTTTCGTTTTAAAAACATGCTAAACAAGATAAGAGATATGTTGGAACTACTTGTCTGATTCCGAGGAAATTACTCCAAAGAGTTATCTAATATTTTGTCTCAGATTTTTTTGTTGTTATTTCCTGATAGTCTTATCTGGTCTACATGTTGTTATCAGAAGCTCCAGAATGCATTCAAAATACATATATAAAAAATAAACTTGGGAATATTCACAGATAATTTCTTTTTTTTTTTTTTTTTTTCTGTTTCCTACCCTTTCAGCTAAGGCTGAAGAATGCTAATAAATCCAATTCTTTAGATGTAGAAAAATGGAAGTCAGACTATATCAGTCTAGAAATACTGCTTTCCAGTTCATTTCACTCTCATTCAATAATCATTGGTAGCAAGCAGCACAGGGCTGTCAATTATCTTTAATTTGCTTTAGAAACTTTGAATAAAAGTAATTTTATTCCCCCTGGGTACAAATAAATGAAGGAAAGCAAAGAGCACATTTGAGTGGTCACAGAACATTCATTAGATTTATTCATCAGTTTCTAGCGAATACTTATTCACCTCAGAAGTTTGGAGTGTTCAAAGCAGCCAAGAAAAGTGCAAGGAAAAGTGGTCACCTGGCTCAGAGTTGGGAAGCCGGTTGTCCCTATTCTGCTGTTCGCTTTCATCATGACTGAAAAAAGCCATTGAACACTTCTGGTCCTCACATGAGAAATGTTTTAGCAGATCTATAAAGGGATGCGGAACAATGGAGAGCAAACGTTTTACATAAGTTATGGGAATATTGATTAAGAAGGATGATTAAGAGAAAGAATATTAAAAGAAAGAATGAAAAAAAAATCAAACTGTGAGGAAAATAATAAAAAATATGCTATCTATTGTGATGCATGCCACAGCCTTGCGAGATAAGTGATACAAATCTTCTTTACAAAATAGGATAAATAGAAGTGCAGTAAATAACCAAGCTGTTGTAAACATTGCAAACACGCAGTAAAAGCAGCTCAGTGTAAATTAAGGACAACTCCTGAGCTGTCAGCAGTTATATAAGTGTAAAATCAGCACAAGTGAGGTCAGACTAGGGTCTGGGAATGTTAATGTACTTGAACTGGAATGTTAACGCATCTGAACAGGAGTGCCAGGTACAACTTTACAATGCAGTGTCTGGAATTGATATATAGTACTCCTCCCCTCTAGTAGACTTTGTACTGTGGGAAATACCAGAAGCACAAAAGAGGAAATCTCATTCATCTGCCAAAACCACAATCAGCAAAGCAAACTGTGACCTGATAAACAGCTGGTTTTCATTCTGGTGTAATAGGAACAGAAAGAGAAATATGGAGATTGGAAGGCTGCAAATGAGGTTGTTTCACTTCCTGTTCAATGCTCTAATGTCCCAAGGAAAAAACAGCACCTGAGTTGTGGGTCTCCTTCTCTAGCACGGACTCACTTCTGCTGTTTCAAAGGCCTCCAGCACTCACTTGTATCTTACAAGTGAATGCTGACGAGTCATGCATGTAGCAAGAAATCAGCCATTCAAAAATGAAGAACAATAATTTTAAAGAAAGATTGCTGCTAAAGTCACACAGCCAGTAGGAAAAGAAAACCAACTAAACCTCCCCTATCCCAAAGACAGCAGCCAAACAGCAGATGATGAAAAGTTTTGATTTGAGAGGAGCACAAAATAAAGAGAATGAGAAAGAAAGAGGGTTAGCCTGCATCATTTAGGATGGGGATACTTCAGTGGGGGAGGGGCAGGCCATCATAAGCTGAAGTAAGATCACAGTGGACTTGTCTGGTTGTCTTGTTTGACTATTTTTTTTGGGCCTGAAGCATTTTGCATGGAATATTATGAATTATAATTACAGATGTTTGTTTCACAACACCTTAGCTTTTGATATTTCACAGTTCTGTGCAAAGATACCATTCTGAAGAAACTTGTGTTGTGCCACCAACTTAGCAAACATGAAGACTATTAAAAGTAAATCAAAAACACACACACACAAACAAGAAGCAACCCTCTTTTCCATTCCTTTAAAAGACGCTGCTGAAGTGACTGTGAGTAGTTGCTGCATTCCCTTTTTCGGCTACATACATTTCTCATAAAGCAGCAAGAAGTGCCAGATTAAAGAAAAGCACACACTGAAGGGATGCCATGCATTCAAACCTACCTCCGACCTTGCCTTTTGCCAATGTGAGACAAACCATTCCTGTAACCAGCAGGACCTTGGAGGCCTTGAAATTAATCAGGTCCCTGGCTCAAGGTATTTAACTCAAGTAGCTCTCTTAGCTGGGGCAATGCGTGTCAGACGCCGTTGGACCGTGCTGGGGAGGGAGGACTGTCTGTTCTGGCACAGCTCCAGGCATGCCGTTGCCTTCAAGCTCAGCAAAGCCCCTTCCAGCAGAGAGGAGGCAAAGATGTAAAATGCTCCTCCCCAAGCCATCATCACGTTATTCTTATCTGCTCCTTAATGAATCCCAGCTGAGGGGCTATTAAGCAGAGGAAGACTTTCTTTTGGGCTGAGGAAGCTCGACCTCCTGTGTTGCAGAGAAGGACATTTATCTGCTTGCATAGCCGGCCGGCTGCGAGGCGTGCGGTTGTTCTGCTCACACACGGCTGTGTGCTTCCCCAGCTGGGAGCAACAGCAGCCGTGCTCTCATGGTGTTTGCTGGAGATGGTATCAGAGAATCACTGGGTTCCATCCTGAAAAGGAGCAAAAAACCACTTCTGGTTTCTGCCTTTATAAAATCTGCTGAGCTGTGGCCCAGCATTTCCCAGCTGGAGATGCCTCTACTGCTGATGGGGATTGTCTGAGACACCAAATATGTAATCTTCTGAAGGATTTGTTCTTCCCATTACTAAAAGCCCTACTTCTGTGGGTTTTGTTTGTTGTTCTTTGTTTGTTCTTTTTTTTTTTTCCGAGCACTGTACGCTCACACGCATCACTCGTGAGAGGGCAATCCTGGTTATGCTCTTGCAGCTGTAAAGGAGTTTTCAAAGCAGCTGATAAGTTGTCTTGTTCCTCAGTGGAAAAATTATACGCATATTTAGACAATAAACAACCTTAACTTCTAAAAATTCAGAACTACAGACAAGGAAAAGCAACACAGTATTTTATGACCTGAAAAAGGCAAAATGAAGCATAAAGATGTCAGTGGGGAGAGTTTTAAACTCCACCATTTAAGAAATCCAGGTCTTTGTGGAAGGGAAGTAGAAACAGACAAAGAAGCAATCCAGAACAGTGTGGAAATTATTGGCAGATTTTTGGTTTTTCTGAGTAAGGTGCTTTGGAGCAGACAGGGCTAAGAAAATCTTCAGAAGATACAGGGGAAGTGAGTATAGGATGGAGATAACTTGGCATCATAATTAGGTTATTTTAAATTATTTTAGTATTTGAAAAGCCAAATTGGAGTACGTTTGCTGGTTCCACATGCCAGATAAATGTCCTGTTGAAGGGGAATAGGTGCACAGATCATCTGACAGGTGGAGAGAGTTAATTTATTCTGATCTGACAGCCTTTACAGTGGGGCTGCACCTTGTGAAAACAGAAGAAAAGGTTTATTTTCTGTCTAAAAGGAGGACATTAAATAGTCCTATGCCATTTAGTACGATTTGCTCCTTTGATCTTGTGTATGGCTTTGTCTATCCTGTGTTAATTTACTTAAGTGTTTGCAAGGAGGGGCCAAAGGGAAAAGCTTCCATTAGAGCTACAGAACTGCTGAGTTGTCTGACAATAATTCTATTTCAAATTCATTTATTTAAGTACAGAGAAGGTGGGGTTGAGGAGTGACTTTTTCTTTACTTGATATGGATAGGATAAATAGTTGAATGGAAATATGTGCATTGATGTCTGGAATTGCTAAAAGCTCGTCCCTTAACAAAGCTCACCCAGTGTAATGCTACGTGGGTTAGTATTTTGGCCTCCTTGCTATGCCTGGCACACTCATTCCTGCTCTAGACCAAAACCAGGCAAATTTACATGTGTACATGCAAGTACAAAATCAGAAAAAGCCACAGTGAAAGCTTCACCTGCGTTTTTATTTCAGTGTGTCTGAGGGCTCCCAAGGGGATGATTTATTTGAGACAGTATTTCATTCCCCAGGATTATATTCTATCCTCCTTGCCGAGGCTGCAGAGATGACAGCTATGATGCTGGTTACTAAGATGCACTTACACGGTGCACTGACATTGCAACTAAATGATCAACAGGCTTTTCACTTGAGCAACAGTCTCCTGGGGACAGATTTCAGTCACTATGAACCCAAGCTGTGGTCGAATCATTCACATGGAGATAAAAAGCTTCATATCTTGTTACCACTTCTTCAAGTCACCTGCTCCTCTGTTTTATTGAAGAAAGTAGAACTGACTGGATATGAGTTGTGGTTATTGGGGTCTTGTGTTTTGGTGGGGGGTTTTTGGCTCCCCTACCCCACCCCCCCCCTTTAAAGGGGAAAAAAGAAGAGGATGAAATGCTAAAAGTTTGATGTCAATAGCCTCTCTGGGCAGACTGGTTGTGAAGTGTATCTGCACCTTTCCATGTAATTCCTTGTTACAAGGAATTGTGCAGCCGTTTCTGGCTGGGGTTGCTCTGCTCAGTAAAAGAAACAGAGATAAGGGACCCTAAATATGAAACCCGAAGGAAAAGACACCTTTATTTAAGGTATACAGTTACATTAGAACATGGTGAATATCCTACTACATGCCGGCACTTTAAATCAAATAATAGCTGAAAAATGCAGAAGAATTCATAATAAGAAATTCTACTAACTTTAATTTTTCTATCAGGATGTAATATAAAATAAGTTATAATTTTTTTTTCAAAATATACTGCTTTTAAAGTGATAGCCTGGCTTGAAAAAAAAAAGTCTTCAGTTGCATTAGTTACTAAAAGTTGAAGAATTTTTTAATTTTAAACTTTAACTGAATTTAGATTTTTAATGAAATTTTTTTGTTGTCTGGTTACTACACCAGTAAGTGGAAATTAATGTTCACATGCATTAACTTCAAACAATGAAAATTCTGTAAATATTTAACTTAATTTTTAAAAACCTCTTATTTATAATTAGTTTACTTTGGTAAAACTTAAGCACATAATGACCTGAGTAAAAGATGAAGCCAGTGTTAAAGGACTGCTAAATTAAATAAATGAAAACACTAATTGAAGAGGTAGTAACCTCTCTTAAAGCATTTGTCCAGCTATAGATAAGAAATATAATCTCTTCCAGATTATTTAGAAAATATCAGTTTGTACTTCACATGCAAGCCTTGCTTTCATAGATTCCAAGGTTACAAGGCCCTTTATGTCTTTCAGGAACAGCACCCATTAATCTTGTATGCCATTAGGTTTGTCTTCAAGACTTTGAAGTGTATTTTCCACATCTGGCTGTGTGGAAGGTCAGGATGTTCCCAGCTTTACTTAACTACAACCAGATACAGATGATTCTTTTCCAAACTATCTCATTTTTATGTTGTCTGTCATTTTGTATCATTCCCAAAGCAATATTAAAACTAAAATTGCAATGCTGTTGGTAATCTGAATTAAATATTAAATTAAAATGCAACAATAAGACAGTTCATTTCCATATTGTTCCTCACAATAGCCATAGACTATTTTATAATTCAATCAATATTGCTATGTGTAATAAGTGGAAATTACTTCAAATTTTAACACACAAATATGGACTGCTTTAGGAAATTTACATAGTGAACATCAAATAGCTTTGACTCAAATAGCTTTTAATGATAGATAAATAAATCAAATATGAAGAAATCAGAGGTAATTTAAGACAGGTACTTGGCCAGAGTACGTAGCAGAATTTGAAGACAGGATACAAAAGTGGTGGATCCATATTAGCCCTTGCCAATGAATATGCAGTACAGACCTCAGCCCTCACCATGCCATCCCATTTTAAAATGGGAAAGTCCCTCTAACAAAAATCATTATACCATTGGAGTCAGTGGAAAAAATTCCAACATTTCATCTGCAATGTCTTCTCACCTCTGTTCTTATATAATACCCTGTAACAAGAGGGTTTTATATTTGGCTATATTAAAATTCATATATGGTGTACTAATGAAATCTAAATGCCAGATTGTGAAAAGTGGCTCATTGCTCCTTTGGTTCAGATTTTCTTTTTGTCTCCATGTCTCTCAAGCTCCTTTCTTTCTTTCCCTCTTTCTAAATAAAGTACATAGATACTAGTTGTAATTTGGGGAAAATAATTTTTTGGAAATTCCTCACATCCCATACCAAATCATCGCAGGCACTTCAGCTCTTGCAGGGAGGTTAAGTGAACATTTACAGTCAACCATTTATTTGCTCCAGCTCTTTTACATTGTTCTTTTAGAAGGTGCTCACAGCATGCTTCTCTGACTGTTTAGAACTGCATTGCTAAAACAAGTCTTTTCTCGCCAGCATCTCCAATATCTTCAGCAGTTACCTCTAATGGCTTTACATGACTTACAGTTTCTCTCAAAATTCTTTTTGGTCTAATACATCTTTCCTCACAACGCAAGGCTTCTGCCATCTATTCCAAATGAAATATTTTGTCCTGAAGCTTTTGTTTGTTCTATTTTTTTCCTTTATCTCTTTATATTTCATTTTATTAATAAATTTATTTTGTATCAATTGTAACGGTAAATATCCAAAGCCTTTATGTATCTTTGTTATCTTTGCATCTCAGTGTCTCAAAAATATATTATGGTTTACCCAACCCATGTAGAAATTATTTACAGGAGTTATTCATTCACTGCATAAAAATAAGTTGAAATAAAAAAGGCTTGAACAACACCTTTCAGTATTATGCAATGATTTAAGACAAAAAAATGGGGAATGTCATATCAACTGAGTCCATGGAGGAATGTGGAAAGGCAAAATGCTGTTAACCTTGTTCTGGTTTGGGATAGAGACTTACATGCATTACAGTATTTTCTCATAGGGATATAAAACAGCAGTGACTCATAACTCTCCCAAAGCTACATAAGACCTTTTCCTTCCAGACTTACTGCACCAACTGCATGCTAATAATATTTACTGAGGAAAATTTCTAGATACGATATTCTGCATGAAGATAATGAAATTTAGTGGATTTAAAGTATTGTAGACTCTGAGTATTAAAATGTTCTGTCATGCAGAAAACAATATTTTCAATAAATTCTTCACAAATGTCTAGGAATAAGGTCTTTAGCAGAGACATCTTTAGCCCTTAGCAGAAAGCGAGGCAGTTGAATCTCTGAAAAAAAGCATGCAGCAGAAATTGACTAGTGCCTTCTGGAAAACTTCTTTGGCTTAGACAGAAGTGAAGTTCAATGCAGAGACAGTCCCCAGAGAAAGATAGAAACAAGTCTGGGACAAGTCGTGGCTGTTGGATGCAGTGGCTGAGCTGCAGATCTCATAGGAAGGCAGGAGAATAAATGAAAAGCAGGTCAGGAAGGTGTCAACAAGATGTACCCCTAAACTCACACCAACAAGCCCGTGTTTGTGGGAAATGGATGCTGGCTGGCGTGGCACCCAGGGTTTCCTTCTGCCTGTACCATGGCTGTGCCCCTTCCTTTAGTCATGTGTGAAATACATACCTGAAACTCAACCTCTCAAATCCACCTTATGACCTGTCTTTAAACCATCTTAGCATTCTACCTACCAGAGCCCTTCCATCAGCTTTGCACATGCAGCCTTTCTGTGAGCACAGTCTGAACTGAAGCTTAATGGGATGACAAACTAAAGCAGTCCATGTGTGTTCAGGAAATGCTGCACTTTGGATCATGAAAATGGAAGCCCTCAGTCTCCCATCTGTAACAGCTCCACCATCTGTGACACAGCGTTCACACATGGGCTCTCAGCAACGCTGTGGCAGAAGAGGCAATGAATTTATGCATTAATTTTTCATGAATCATCTACTGAGCTCTGCAAAATGTTCCGCTCAAACCTACTGGAATCAGATTTGGATTTTCTTATGATCATTAAACTCTGATCATGTTATCAAAACTCCTACCATCTTGTCTGAACTGGAAAGCCAGTGAATCTCCTTCATCTGGGAAAACACCACAGGGAGGTGGCAGACAGCTTCTATGTTCCAGTGCAGCCTCCCTGAAGGCTGCAAGGAGGTTTATTCCTCAGTATTTAGGACATATTAAGCTACAGAGAGAAAAGTATCTTCGCCCCAAATATAGAGGTGCTCAAAATTTCACGTGTCTGCAAGTACATTTTTCACAGGCTTATGCTTTTACCACTCCCCGATATCTGTCTCCATTGGGTGGCCAGTAACCTCTCTCCCACAAAATGCAATATACAATTCTTCCCTCAGCACTTTCCCACAGCTTCCATTCCTTTAAATCAACCTGTCAGAGAAACATTCCCTCACTGCGTCTCCAAATACAGGTTCCTCTCTCCCTTCTCTCTAAATCATCCTGGCTTAATGCCCAGAATGGGCAATGTTCAGTTCTGGATAAATGACAATTTTTCTTTACAGATGAAAATGTGCTTAGCATTTTCTTTGCCAACCACACAAAATTAGGAACAAGAGTCTTATGCATTTGTAAAAGCTGTTTCTGTTTCCCAATATTGTCAAGTCCTAAAGGGTTGCTGGTTATCAGATGTCAAAGTTTTATCATTTTTCTGAATAAAAGAGTAAATTATTTTGCATGTTGGTTCGTGTTTATTCAATTTAATTTGTCTTTCATTCTGAGGCATGTGTTGTCAAAGAGAAGAAACGAGAATGAATAAGAGTGGAGTAAGAGGAGAAAAGTAAACATCTGAAAAAAAGTTTCAGTAAGATGGCAAAAAAAGGCATGGGAAACTTTGCATGGAAAAGAGCAAAGGTGTAGAGAGCTAGAAAATGGTGGTGTGGCTGAGAGAAGGAAGCTGTATCTACTCAACATAAGGAGAGAGAGTAAGGCTCAAAGTATATAGGGCCGTAAAAAAAGAAAAAAATGGAATATTAAGGTTCTAGGATGTATTATTATGAACTTTGTGATGATGAGTCTTTTCTGAGGTTGAAAATTTAAAAAAAATAGTTTGGATTTTCTTAGCCACTTCATGACAATCCCTTCTTAAAATTATATGTTGATATGAACGAGTTGTCCTTGAAGTGGGAATTACCACCTGATACCTTTAAGAAATTCCTAGATTTTACTCCAATGCTTTTACTTCTTATTATGGGCTTTTTGGATGTTGTCTCCAGCATATCCTCTTCATTTTCCTGCAAATCTGTGTATAAAGGGACTTTTTGTCAGTGCTGTCACTGAACTAGACTTGAGGTGCTCCCTCTCAGCACCACCAGCTTCAGTCAGATATGGAGTATTCTGCATTTATCACTTTCTGGTCACAGTGTGTCAGAAAAAGCCCTTGTCATTGTCTCAATGTTCATAAAGAATACACAGTGACACATTCAATGACATCTCCCTCCTATGACTCCTTCTGGGGTGCTTTCAGAAGAACTGGTCTTCACCCAGAAGAGCGTTTGCCCAACTGCCTGGAAGAACCACCTTGCGCCCGGGGAATCTGTCGATGAAACGCCATCCAAAAAGACTCCTAGGCATGGCTGCTTCCCTCTGTGCTCACCCACCCATAGACAGCAAATGGCTGCAGCCTGCCAAGCGCTCACGGGCTGGCTGACATGACCAGTGAGTCCTCTCTTGTGCCAGCTAAGAGCTCCTTTCTCTGGCTGCGACACGCTTACAGTAACCCTGCAAATAACAACACTGGCAAACACCTGGCTTTACCTCCGCTTTCTTCTGGGTGTTCTTCCTGCTTACCACCATACAAATAGCAAGCACAGCCCTCGCTTTCCTCTAGGTCTTAGGTTTCATTAAAGACTACACAAAAATGTTACATAAAACAGTATAAAAACTTAATGCTAAGATGCAGCACTGCCTGCTGGTGACAGTGCTGTCTCTTTGGGCGTGATGACGCATTTGTATGGACACTTACTGAATTACATTAAATCAGCTAAAGATTGCCAAAAGAAACAGTAAAGGAATAACATTGCTATGCACTTTTGCGAGCTAGGCTTATTAATCAATTTTGTATGTATGCAGCAAACTGTTTAGAATATCTATACTGTAATTCTGTCAGCAGAAAAAGTCTTGGACTTCTGATTTTTAATGAGAAAAGTCACATGGAGAGTGCAAAGTTTGTTTCCAAAGTACAGACGTGAATGAAATGTAAACAAATCTGATTTTAAATTCTTGTAATATCCTCTCCAAAATTATATCTGTTATACAATAAACCATGGCAAAAGTGTTTATGTGACCAACCTAGGGATCATTCTGGCAAATAACATGAGAGAGGGAGCCAGCACTGGGGGATTTTCCATATCTTTTGCTTTAAAATTAAATTCTTAGTTCTACACCTTCCATGCAGATCATAATTTCTCAACAAAAATAAGGTGCTTCATTTGCTCATTTTTTACTGGTGAATTTCTCTGCTGTTTCTACCTACTAAGCACACCAATTCCCAGATCATGTAATATTCAAAAAGAAAGCAGTGTTAATGAAAGTTATCAAGGACTTGGAATAAGCATGCACTATGGGGTTTTCAATTATGAGGAGAATAAGAAAGATGAGTTCTCAAACACTGTCTCTATGGTCTTGGCAGCATCAGGCTCTCAAAATTAACTCTTAAGGGTTCAGCCAAAAACATACATGAATGTATTTAAGAAACCTGGACTGGCAAAGAATAGATTAAATATTACCATCTTACTGTTAAAGTCTGTATTTCACAGATATTGTATTCACACAGATATGTATTTCACACATTTTTACTACAGGCTAAATAATTAGTTTGGATCCATACTTTACCCCAACACTTTATTCTAGAATATGAGGTTTTGTGATCAAGGGATGTTCTATCTTAGCTCGAGGAAAAACATCATACCAAAGCATCATACAACCCTTGTATTGAAGTCAACAGCAAAACTTGAATTAAGTTTCACAGCATTGTGTTTCATTTTTGAGGCTTTGATAAAAAACACAGAAAAAGAGGGAGGTAGAAAAGGAGGTGATCATTTTACAAAGAAGAGAAGAGAAGAGAAGAGAAGAGAAGAGAAGAGAAGAGAAGAGAAGAGAAGAGAAGAGAAGAGAAGAGAAGAGAAGAGAAGAGAAGAGAAGAGAAGAGAAGAGAAGAGAAGAGAAGAGAAGAGAAGGAAAAGAAAAGAAAAGAAAAGAAAAGAAAAGAAAAGAAAAGAAAAGAAAAGAAAAGAAAAGAAAAGAAAAGAAAAGAAAAGAAAAAAGAATTTCTTTAATTCTATTCTATTTTGGAGGAAGAAGGGTCAGGGAAAAAATAAAGAGGAAATATATTTGTCTTCTACCTCGCAGCAAATTTTTTCTTTGAACAGACATTATTAAAGATAAATAAGAGATTAGAGAAAGAAATTGAATTTAGATCAGAGGCAATTGTGTAGCTATCAGGTTCACCGAAATGGTCGCTGAGGAGCAACTGGGGCACAGCACCCTGTCCTTCAACAGCAGGACAGTCAAAGCAGCAGCAGGGAAGCAAGCTCATCATAAGAGACTATTTTGACCAGTAAGGATAAGTGTTCTTCCCCTCTTTATTAGACTATGGCTGCTGGAAAATTGACTGTGTTGAGAGTAAAAAAAAAAAAAAAAAAAAAAAAAAAAATCACATAGAGAATGCTTTGAACACAATAATGTTACAGAGTCTGCCTTTTTCATCTGTGAATGAGTTAATGTATAAAGAACACCATTCCCCAGGAAAGTTTTAAGGCTACCACTAGACCATATGTACAAGTTTTTATTCTCAGAAAACCTTAAAGGAATTATGTAATACTGTACTGAAGGGAAGCCACAGTATGATTTTGTGTAAAACACTATCATGACTGTTTCTTGATGTTTAGGCTCAATTCATCATTAACAAATGGATTTCTAGTTCCAAGTGTCAAACAGTTTTAACATTTGTGCTTGTTTTTCAGATGTTGCTTTCTGTAGCATGATCGAAAGTTGGTTTGCAGTCACTTACTCCTAAACAGTTTGCTAGATAAAACTTTAGGGACAATGTTTCATACAAGCCTCATGAACAGAATAGAAATGATGGTACAATTCTAGTTGCAATGAGGCAGTGAGGTAGAATAAGAAACTTAAGCTTCCCACTGTGTATTTCCTGAATCAACATTAAACTAAGGTACTATTATTGTTATGTTGTTAAGTAATTATTTCATTATTAGATATAACAAAAAATATCAGAAATACCAGAAAATAATATTAATGCAAATATAAGTGCTTTGGGTGCATCTACTCCTCAGACACAAAAAATAAGTATAGACATATAGAAATACACTCCAAATGCAAAACCAAAGTAATATGCCTCATAACAATCAATGTTTCTGTGCTTGAATATTTGACATAAAGTTTGCTTGAGTCAGAAGCTGCTATTTCCTCATTCACCCATTATCTTGCATTTCGTACTTATCAGGAACACACATGCAGGAAAAGGCACCTTTTAAAAGCATTCCCAGGAACGAAGTGGTCCTGCATACCCATCCCTCTTTCCTGCCTTTACCCTGTGTTGGACAAATGCTAGGGCAGGAGCATCTCACAAGGAAAGAAAGGCATTAGATTTTTCCATAGATATTTACTCTGATGAGGCTGCACACACAGAAAGCTGCACATAGGGTCTGGTTGTCCAGAAGGTCTGACAACAGAAGTAAGGACCCCAGGAGTGTAGAGTAATTCCATGGTGAGGATGGCCTCCAAACTGCTCCACAGATGATAAAGTGGCAAACTCATAAAAATGAATTTCAGCCTCTAATAGCTGTATGCCATCATGAGCCTTAAGCATATATTGTCAAGAAAGGTCAGACTATGCATGTCTTCTCTCATAATGTAGGTTTAATCCAAACTTACTCCAAATACACCTCTGGCATCAAAGGTTTGAGTGAAAATTGAGGTGGCAAAAGACCTAAGTCATAGATACAAATTGGCACCTTGTGGCAAAAGCAAGTGAGACAGCAACCCTCAAAATGGCTTTATTGCCACTTCAACATTAACTCTATCAGGACAAGTTATGCCTTTTACATTCAGGTTTTTTACCTGAGCAGCTCACCGTGTTCCAGGGCTCCTTGCATTCCTTCCAGTTGAAAAGAGTTGATTATGTCTCAGGCAGCTTAGGAGGAATCATACCTATTCACCAAAAGCGAACAGTCCTGATTTTCTGAATGCAACAGGAGCCAAACAATAGCACAGAGCTTCTTTGCTTTAAGTCCCTTTCATTCCAGTGCTCTTTATGTTTTCTTAGTAAGTGACTGCTTCAGTTTTTGATCAGCCATGTGCTATGTTTCTGCTCCTTTTTGTTTTATTCTCTGGGGTTTCTTATGTATGCAGGCTTCTAACTAAAAGTATATTCAGTTAAGCCCTGGTCACCAGATAGTTTAATCTCTAGTACTACCTCACATCTTTTTAAAATTGGGACAGTGTTATATGCTGCACTTTTTTTTGGAGGCAGCTCTCACTTCAAAAACCTATTTATCTTTTATGGACAGCACAGATGGAGGACAGGCTTTACTCCTCAGTCTCAGTGTACCCATCAATCCATCTCTGAATTGCATGCTTTTGTAGCACCTGGCACAGGACTGTGGGTCTAACTGGGGCCACGAGAATCTAACATAATTAGATTATGAAGAGTATAAATGGTATGATGTATCTGATTTTGCATGAATACAGGTTGCAATCCAGGCAGAAAGCTGGAGATGTTTCATGTTGACCAGGTGTCAGAGACTGAGATAGTTCATGCCTTAAACATGGTTATGAAGGAGTTTTGCCCATTATAGCAAAAACTGTATAAAGAAGCTTTGACCACCAAGTCCCACCCCTCCTTGAAGATGCCTGACTGAAACTTTGGACTGTAAGTTAAGCCACCTAAGGGAATTCAAGGTAAGGCACCATTGTGCAGTTATATCAGGTCTAGGGACAAATAAACAAGGTTGAGGGAAAAGAATGCATCCACAAGAAAGCCAAACGCAGCAGAAAATCATCCCTGGCTGGGTTTGGGGTGAGGGACACCACAGCCCACAGAGGCCAGGTTTGCAGACTCCCCTCCCCCACAACAAAGCGGGAAGGAGGAGAGTTTCGGCATGGCATAACCTCATCAGAGGCAGTGAACACCCATCCTCCCTTACACAAACTGGCTCTGCTATGGAACCCGCAACCCCAGGAAGGCCACATCCATGGGACATTCATGTGAGAAGGAGCCATGGAAGTGTCACAATCCAGCAAAGACCCCTGAAGTGCTCCCCGGACTCATTCCTGAGACCTTGCGCCAGAGGACTGCACGTGATGCAAAGGAATTGTGCCGGTTCGGTCAAATGAGAGGAGAAATATCCTCTGAGGGAAGGCAGGTTACCACCTCCCCTCCCCCAAACCCAGGTTCGGGAAAGAAAAAAATTCCTCGAAGGAAAGTGAAAGAGATAAACACTATTTATTAAACAAACACACAGAAAGGATAACAAAACTAAATAACAAAACAAAAAAAACCAAAAAAAAATCTCTCGCTGTGGAGAGAAACCTGGAAAAATTCAGAGTCCTCTTTGGGTGTGGCCTCTTCCCTCCTCAGAGATGGGTCGGTGGGGCCCTTCCAGGAGGCCTTGGAAAAGGAGTTCTCCCCTGGTGTGGTCCGATGTTGTAGAACAGTCCCAAAAAGAAGAAGAAGGAGGAAGAAATCCAAAAAACGTCCCAGGAAACTCTCTCTCTCTGGAGAAAGGGAGCTGAGAGCTGTCTGGAGAGCAAGGTCGCTGCCCTCCACACTCTGCCGCCGAGCCCAGAGAGAGCTGCGTGTGTCCTTGAGAAATTGTTTTGAAAAGTTTGCTCAGTCTTCTTTCCTCTTGCACCCAGTCTTAAAGGCACAGGATTCATCTTCTGGGCATAGAGTGGTGATAGGGGATACACATCATAAAGTCACCCCAAGACAGGAATGCAACAACTTCCAACAGAGTCTGCTGCTACCTCAGGAGGCGTATCTGGGCATTTCCACCTGGCCTGAACATATATTAACCCATTGGATTCTATATTTTTGGAGGGGACCCTCACCACCAAGAAGACCAGATGGAGAGGATCAATGGAACATCATTGATATCCATGGCATGGTGATATTTGCTTTAATCCATCTCTGTCACTATCTTTCTGTCCCCCCACCTCTTTTCTATTTCTTTCTTTTCCTTTTTTTATCTCTTTGTGTCTCATATTCACTATTAAATAAAATCCATACTATTGACTTTGGCATATGATGTCTTCTGCACCTTAGTTTGGGCAGAGGCATTTCTAATAACTTTAAAAACTGGACCGTTACACAGGATAGGTGCAGCCTGTGTGATCCCACCTGTGTTTAAGCTCAAGTCCTGAAGCCCCAGACCTCCATCCACAAGGAGATGAGGCAGCATGAATCTTCTCTTCATCCCAGCTGGGTCTGTTTGCCTGGGCTCAGCATCCCCAGCATGCCTTCAGAGCTTCTACACCAGCATTTAGCCAAGCTTTCCATGCTGGTGCATCCAAATATGTAACCATTTGCACCAGCTGAGCAGTGAGATAACCCAGGGCAGACCTCACAGTGATCCACTGGTGGCTTTTCATGTGACAGAGTTGCAGCGTGTGAGCCAGTCTCAGAAACAGCAGAACATAAAATCTGTTTTTATATGAGCAAAGAAGATGATGATAAAGTGCCAATCCCTTCTGAAAAGCCAATCTGATTGTTTGCTTTTTGGAGAAGATGATTTTGTTTTGTGTAATCTTTGGCAGCAAGAAGAGGGAGCAAGGGGAAAAAAAAACTCAAGTTCCTTCAGACTGAATGAAAAGTGATTTGCTTTGGTTTGCTGACAGCTGCTGTCTGCTGGCAGACGTGGGCTTACACAGGTTTGGTTTCTATGCTTCAGTTTTTGCAAAGCAAATACAAACAAATTGGACAGATTGACATGAGTGAACTGAACATGTGTTCTCCTGTTGGAATACTGAATTTTCTTTGGCTTTGGAGTGAGGGAAGAAGGAACCGGATACCATAGATGAGTAACAGTGAGAAGACACAAAGTTGTCTTGAAGATTTAGGGAAGAATAAAATCCTAAAATAATTTCCATCTGCCAGTCACACACAAGGATTACTGCTGACAAACTGGGGTAGAAGGAAGCAGACTAATTATATCATGAAACTTAGCATTACATTTAATTTTTTGGTCAGTGACAAAACCAGAAAGACAGGTAGAATAATGAAGCATAATAGAGAAGACTACAGTATGTTGTTATTATTACTCCTGGAAAATATTGGGTTGAGGTCTCCATTTCTCTGAGTTCAATTTGCTTGCTTTTAGCACATATTTATTTATTATAGACTGTATTTTGAGTACAGACCAGCTGGATGTTGTTCCACAGGATTTTTTCTTTTGTTTGAAGAAGCTCTGCTGTTGCAAAGCCTGCTACAGCCGATGCTTCCTGTGCTGGACCTGCATTGCCTGGTTTAAGTTCAGCCTTGGGGTTAAAACACATGGAGGTGAGGAGGAGCATGTCAGACCCAGGCTTTTCTGTGAGCAAGTTCCCAGGGGAATTCTGTTGCTGAGGGAGTTTGGAGAGGCAGGAACCAGCACTGATCATCTGCATCTGTAACCAGACAGTGGATGTCACAGGGGCGAAGTGAAACACATGCTTGGAAAATTCTTTGGAAATCAGCCATATTCAGGAAATAAAGAGTGATTTATATTTGGGATTTCACTGTGGAAAATAAATCCACTAGTTAACTCTCAGGTTAGTTTTTCTTTCCAGAGAAACAGCTTTTTTCCAACTAAAGAAGTAAAGATCTCTCATAGAAAAGGAACACTGTCCTGGAATGTGTTATATTTTTATTTTAGGCATTGTTCATCTATATTATCCACGTTCTTGACATTGCTAATAAAACTGGTCACGCTAAACCACTGTGGATTACAGTACTCTTGTGAGTGCCTTATGAGCACTTACACTCCCTTACTAAAGCAATATTAGAATTGTGTCTTCTAATCCGCTGCAAATGAAGTTGCTATTCCACAGTTAAAGGGTCATTTGTACATGGTCTCTTTTAGTCTTTGTCTTCCCTGCCTCTTCTGACTAGTTTTTCTTCCATCTTGGAAATTTTCAGGCTTTTAGGCATTCCTTTTTTTTTTTTTTTCAATTCTACATTTGATTTCCCAAAATACACTTTTTCTATTACAATATTTCCCTGAAATATAGTTATTTATTTTTAAAAGACCCATAGATACCTAACAATAATAATAATAACAATAATAACATTAACAATAATAATAATATTAACAATAATAATAATAATAATAATAAAGGATTTATATTACTGAATGCAACTTACACCTTAGGTTTGTGGTAGGTTTGATTCCCCAAAGAAAGCACAGAGTCTGTGAAGTTATTTATAAGTGCTGCCAACTCTGAACTTGTAAAGTCAATAAATTTGATGCTGTTAGAGACAAAGATTATCTTTAAAATTTCTGCCCTTCCAGATGCAGGTAGAGGAAGACTCTCTTTTCTTCATGAAGGTATATCTAATTGCTTAACTTCTTTAGCTTTGTTTCCATGCAGTCTAAATTACAATGACGGTTCATTAGTTGCATTTAAATGTAAAGATCATGATTACCACACCTTACCAGGAGGAAGAAAACTTTTCTTGAAGAAAAGAACCCAACCCAGTGTTTCAACTCTTTTTCAGCCTCCTGCCACTATGAAAAGATAATCTCTGCTTATTTTTTCAGCAAGTGTCAACCTCTGTTTATAGATGAATGGATTTCAGTCTTGAAATGTTTATTCTAAGCCTCTGTCAGTCGACAATTTTATCCTTAGGTAGTCTCATGCAAAGAGATGGTGTTCCTTTTATGAATCTGAATGAAGTGATGAAGACAAAATTGTAAAGGATTGAGACTGGATTGCAGCTTTGGGCATTATCTGAGTTGGCTTTTGTGGATTTGTAAAACTGCATTATATCCCATTGTGGGAAAGGTGAGGTGCATGATGTAAAGTGTAAATATGACTTCTATTAACTCTAAACAGTTGAAAGAAGTGAAGACTGAAACTGGAGAGTTGAGCAGTGTGATACAAATGTACTTGGTGAATTATTTTCCAAAAAATGTACTTAGTGACAAATTTTTAAACATTGTAAAAATTGCAAATGAATAAAAATTGTTTCATATAGGCAAGTATAAACACGTCTCTAGAGAAAATGTGTTCAGTGATGAAGAACTAAGGAAAATTAACAGAATGTGAGTGTGAAAATAACATGTTCATGTCAGATTAATAAGGATTGCTTCAATATGTCCAGATAGGAAGAAATATAATACAAAATAGATGACTAATATTACAATAAGGAGAAAATGGGACCTAAGCCTAAAGAAAGGGGTTCTCACGCAAAGATTCTTTCATTTTAGTCTTTATTTTCTCTCTTAACTGTTGTTGATCAAAGAACAGACTCCTACAACTCCTCCCTGCATCACTTTTCAAAAACAATATAAAACAGTAAAAATGAAGGCTTCACCTATGTTCTTGCTCACTGCTCATCCAAACACAGACTGAAGTATGTCTTTGTATGTGTGCAACCTCACAGGTAAACCTTTGTCTCCATTTGAGATCACTGCCAAAACTCTTACTGATTTTTCAATCGATTCTGTCTTCTACAGTCGACAAACAGAATGACAGCTATTGCCACCACCTGCATCTCTGTTTGGTTTCTCTATCTTTTATGTCATTCAACACTTTACAAACTCTTAAGCTTTAAAGTTAGGTAAAAATGGAAGATAAAATCCTTCAGGAACTGCCCCCTGCTGCTTTGCCCGTGCCACATCTCTGGAGAATGCTTTCTGTAGTTACCACTCCTGATGGTCGGGTACTTCTGCAATGGCAAGGCCATTGCTAGGGCAAGGCAGGGGACTTAGCAGAAAAGGCAGCTTCTGCTGTGAAAACAAACCATTCATCCCCTTGTGAACATGAATTCAGGAAATTTGTCTCCCAAGGGCTGGCTAATTTTATCCATATCCTTGAGACAGTAGGATTCAGTTTTGCCTGCCCTCCTCCTAAAACGCCTGGAGCAGGATTTGCCTCTGGCTGTTGTTCCGTGCCCAGAGTCACCAGAGTTTAGACAGCAGTTACTGTTCGGCTCAAAGCCTCCTGGCTTTAATAGAAATGAAAACTTTTCCTAAATTGCTGTTTGGTTTTAGTGTGTTATGCTGAGTATGTGACATCAATATGTTCAATCTTCTATTATTAATGACTAAACTGCAAATTCATAGATTATAAAACAATTACATGGATTAGCAATTTTGTCATTGAAAATTAGTGGCACTGTTGCTAGCACTTGCAAATTATTCAAAATTTCAAGATACTTCGTATCCTTCCTCAAGAAGATGTGGAATTGCATAATTAAACTCAACACAAATTTGAACACACAGATAAGATAGTTTCATAAGATCTCTTTAACAAGTAAATTTAATTCACTATACTGTTTGAACAAATGCATTGTCCTCTTTATACAGACATAATTAGTAACATTCAAATAATTTTTCTTTGAACGAATTTATTTAAAAATAAATGTTGATTTGAAGAAAATTAAGCCTTTCATAACACAGGCTTAGTTCTAAGCATATCTTTCTTTTCGGTTTTCCATTGAGAATTTCCCATCTTAAAATTTAAGACACTTTTGAGCAGAAGTAACACACAGACATTGGGACCAGAGCAAAAGTGAGGCCAGAGAGGTTCTGGAAATGTCCTTCAAGGTAAGAAAGTATCTCAGGGTCCAAGAGGAGGAGCTGTGTCTTCAAGGCAGAGGTTGAATTTCACCCTGGAGAGAAAAACATCTGGAAGGAGATGGACTGTGTGGGATTGGGCACCAATATATTTGAAGCATGTCCCTTGGTGCTTATCAAAAAAGAATATTTAAATCTGAATACTCCAAAACAAAGGGAAGCATTACAGAAAGGTAATTAACAGAAACAGTCCAGTAAAAATAGATAAGAATTATAAGGAGAGGTATGAAATTGGGAATGAGATAAATTATTACCATATGCTGTCTGGTGCCAGTAATTCTATCCTTACACATAAGACCTGTCAAAGTTTGAGATCAGATGGCAGAGCTTTGATGTTTATTTAATGTTAACACTGTTACTGTAAAATTAACAAACACATGCAAAACCACTCTTATGATAGTTTTGATTCTCTTTATTTGTACAAAAAGTTACTTTTCTTATCCAGTCTCAAGAATCGGTATCTTTACTTGATGATTTGACACAGACAATTTACTGGTCTCAGTCATGGTATGTACCACCTCTGTGTCCTGTAGCAGGAGTGTTTCTACTGAAGCAATTTTTCCTGTTGAAACTTGTTTTTTTGGTTTTTTTTGGTTTTTTTTTATTAAAAGATCATTCCTTAAATAAATGACAAGCTTGAATTTTCAGCTAAAACAAAAGCTGTATTTCAATGATTAATTTAGATGAAATGAAAAAAAAAAAAATAGTGTGATTTGATTGACCCGAAGTGGGGGTTTGCTTAGGATGCTTATAAAAAACTGGAGAAAAATTCACTTTGTTTCATATCAAAATATTTGTCAAACTTCATTTGATGTGAAGGTGCACTATTTAAATCATTGTTTTGTTCAGTGCTAGACCAAAACTCATCACAGGACTTTTTTACCTCAAATACAAAAACATCTTAAATGTGAAAGGGCTTATGGACCATGATAACTTTTTTCTCTAACTCACCTCTTCTAGTGTTGTTAGTCAGAACTAGGTTCAGGAATGCCTGTTGCTGCTGCCTGGGCTGGGCTCTGGCTCACGGCTGCAGAGCTGCCATTGTGGCACAGAAGACTGGCCCTGAGCAGAATTTAACGCTGGTTTCTCTATTTCAAGCCCAAAGAATAATAATTTCTAGATATTCAAACACTTATCCATAATTTCTGGTTTAATGAAAGAGATTTCTTCTCCCACAAAACTCTTTTTGCTTATTTTACCATCACAGTTAGAACAGCACAAACACTAAGAATCAGACCTGTCTGAGATATATGTACTTTCCCAGCTGGGCAGATCCACTAAAACATAGATCTATAGACCCGTGTCTCTGCTTTACACGTCAGTTCTTTTGAAATCTGTTTTACCTTTGGCTCAAGTCTGTGCTAGACTAGCCCTAAAGCGACAAAAACATTTTGCTCTCTCTTATGAAGTGTAGCAATAAGGCCCCATTCTCAGCATTAAGAGGTTATTGGAGAGGCTGTCAGACACCACACATAATCTGGATGCAATGGCATTTCAATGCAAGCAGCAGCAATCTGTTTGTCTACCTGTGACAAGAACTAGAGCAAACAAGTGAGTTATGTGACTCATTTTGAACAGTCACTCTAATGGAAATGTGAGAAGCAATCAACCAAATACCAGACATTTCTACTCAAGAGCTCTACAGTTTTTTTCCAATCAATCAAAAATAAACATATTAACATTGTGTATTCTGCCTTGAAATGTTTCAGTAAAAATGCACCCCACATACAGAATACCTGAGTCTGTGCTGAAATAACCCAAGGGTCTGAATTACAAAGACAAAAAATATACAGAAAATCACTATATTAGTGTAAAGGTGAAAATCAGTCAATTTGAGACTGAGAGAACCCAAACCTACCTGGACTCTGCCTGCACCTGCTTGTGTACCCCAAGCACTCCTTTCTGTCTCCTTCTCTGCAATTGATCTCATATGTCTCCTGTCACTTCTGCAATAAAACCATTTAACCTTGCAGTTCATCCCATGGCTAGACCACTCCCCAGGGAAGGGGCTGGACTGATGATGGATCTACTCCAGTGTTTCCTGATGGCCAGCACACAGGATTTTGGGGCTTCTCCCCTGTGACCCCTCAGCCTTCCCAGAACCAGTGCAGAGCCTTACATGTGCATTCAGGCTTTACACTAGAAAGCCTAAGAAAATGACACACTGAGCTGCTTGGCTTACAGCTGCCTCTGTTCACTATTGACTCACAGCTGCCTGAAAAAAGTCACAACGGTTAACCTTAATAAATGCTTGGTGCATGCAGTGAAATCACACAGTTTATTGCAATGAAATAGAAATTGTAAAAGCTTCATTTCCCTTTGCAAGCAGGCACAGAGGGTCAGTGAATATTTTTAACTAAGGAGCAAATAATCTTGTCACCCTTCACATCTGCCATTTTCGAGGAGTGATTGCCTTGGAGATTTTAGTTAATGGCAACAAAATCACCTTTCACATTATAATTTTCTTTAGGCATCACATATATGAAGAATAGTGCGACCTGCTACAATTCAGGAAAAACATGAGATTATAGAAACTAAAACCTGCCATATGAAATTAATGCTATTAACAATATTTTTAATTAGTCTAAAGGTACACAATTCTGGATACACTATAGAGTTTTTAAAATCAGAGTATATTTGGTTTCTTATGCAATTTTAAATGTTTTTATTAATTTGTGTCTCTCATGTGTCTCTCTGTTCTGCTTTTTACTTTTGGATGATATATTTATATATGTAAAGAGAGAGAAATGGTTTTCCCTTTTCTATAGTTCTGTGCAATTTAAGCTTGATGGATATTCTGAGACAGCTCTCCAAAATATCTCTATTAAATGGCCTATTGATCCCTACAGTTGTAAATACCCACAGCACATTCATTTAGCAGGAATGCAATTTAGTTAGAAAAATTAAAATGGTATAAATGATCCATCTGGAAATGACTGTCTTTTTGCCAAAACACCATTTGGGATACATTCTATCCAGTCTGGCCCAAGTCACTGACACTATAAAAACAGTCTAGGGAGTGTATTCATTTTATGATGTTATATATTATGCCACCAAATTTGTCACAGTATCATTCATCTCCAAACACATAATTGGGAGCCATGAAATGTACCATGGACCAGCTGGGTAGCTGAGGAATCTTTCCACAATGTGAGAAGAGCTATAATCCAGCATTCAAGGCAGGCTGCCTGACTCCCATCGAGGACCCACACCTGGGTTTTCTGAACCTCAAGTGTGCCAGCTGACCCTGATAATCTCTGCTTGTTCTTGTGTTTGTATATATTTAACGTTCATAAAATGTTTGCAGGATCCTAGAATACCAGGTAGTGAGAGAAATAATCTGGCACTGCATAATAAATATTTCTGCTACAAATATCTGTGAAGTCTAATTTTGCTTACTCCTTCAGTCAGCTTTTGATTTTGTTGCAATGTGTCATGAGGTACATTAAAATTTAGATCCAACCACAGTGTACCCCTTTGAAGTCAACTTTTAAACATTTAATTAGTGCAAGCTGAATGATTTGCCTCATGAGAGTCACAGTGCAAATCTAAGCCAGTTTGTCAGGCCACTTTACAAGGGCTTGATGGCCAACTAGAAATCTGGGAACTCCCAGTCAGTCATTCATGAAGTTTGTAAACAGTTTCTCAGAAGTGTTCAGAAGCTCCTGGAATGACAGTGTACTTCCATTAACATGCTCATCATGAAAGACAAAGTTTTTTGTTAAAACTTTGTGTTACTGGTGTTTTTGGAATAATCCTGGCCCTGCCTCCATACTTCACTCTGGGAGCACAACTAGCTGGAGGGAATCTTTCTTATGGGTGGGATGAGAAAGTTTCGGTGGGGCAGCAATTTCAAAGGGTGTATTCCTTCCAAGTGACATCAGAGGTTCCTTAGAAACAACACAGGGGAAAAGCGTGGGTTGCCAGGGTAAAAAATCGGGGACAGATTCAAGGAACCAGTGGTCACATGCAGAAGCCCCTAAGCTGGAGCTGTAACCTTTCTGCAGTAAATGTGCAGTCCTCATGCTGGCTGTGAGGATCGATAGGTGGGTGATTCCTGCTTGCCTCTGACCACCAGGCAACTCCTTTAGTGGCCCACATGTCAGGATTGCAAACAGCTTTCTGTGAGAGCTGGGAAAAGGAATAATTTTACCCCAGTGAGCTCTAGCTCTGACAGCCAGGAATATGCAAGGGGCTGTGAATTAAAGCAAGAGATGTCTCTTGTACAAGAAGGTGGAATTAATGCTGTAGTCAGAAGTTTGACAAAGCATTGGAGTTAGAAAGAGAGCTGGAGTGACTTTTTAAGGTTGCTGAGACACTACAATCCTCACTTCCGTGATTAGGCACAGGTTTGGTCTATCTCATGAGCTGTAACAATATTTTGCAGTGCAATCAGGCAGATGAAAAAAAGCAGTGCACTCCCAATTACCTGCAGGAATTCTTTATGCTCATTCTATTTTAACACAGTGGGTTGCTGCTCCAGTCTTTCATTCGTGTTCTAAGCTGCTGACAAACCAAAAATTTGAGATGTGTTTGAGAGGGAAGTTTATGTGCTGAAAACACTGTTTATTTTAAAGTTAAAATCGAAACCAAGCTTGGAAAAATTCTGCGAGTTGTAGGTAGTGCTGTGACTGATTCTGCAGAATTACCATAATTTCCTTTCCCAGGTGCTCCTTTTTGCTGTAGGACACATAGCTGTAAGGCACCTATAACTGTAAAAGGTAAATTTTTCGGTATATTCTGAAAAGATCAAAGTTATTGAGAATGTTCAATACTTTTCAAAGACTTTATGCCCATGAGACTAAACCATTTTAAAGCAATTTCTCTGCAAAAACATGTGCACAGTTAGTCTCTTCAGGATAGTTCATAGTCCATGGAAATAGCAACACAGACACCTTAATCTGACAAAACATAAATTCTTTTGTACAAGCTCAGGGAAATTAAGCTAGCTAGTAGGCTGGAGAGTGTTGGGGAGGACTGGGGTGAATGGCAGATTTCCTTTCTTGCTTAAAAGTAGAGAAAGAAAGGATCAAAAGACTGACAGGAAGTGGGCAGGTATTTGGGCTCTGATTGGTAATGCTTCATCACAAAATACGTTCACGGGTTTTTTTAGGAGGAGGACACCTCTTCTTTCCCACACAATGACCTACTGCAATTCTTTGGGTTGGGTTCAGAATATGACCTTGCTCAGCAGGACACCACCTTTTGTCACTGAACTGAATGGTAAAACTGCAGGAATTACTTGAAAGGACCAGGTTAAACCAAGGAAAATAAAAATTTAATTTACTTCCAGTAAGATATTTCTATAGCACTTCAGCATGATTTTATTAATAATTTTGTTTCTTTTGTTTAGTGCACATTCATTCAATATACCTATATCATCACATTATACATTAAGAATTATTATGAGTTATGTATATGAATTATGAGAGAAAACTTCTGTCAGCTACTTGGGGTTTATCTCAACTTTCCTGAACACAGCCGTATTCACGATACTTTCTTTTAATAAAATATGGAGAAAAAGTATGTGAGTGAGAGAACAGAATTAATGCTTGCTATGCATTAAGGAACACAATATCATAGATATTTGGAAAAAAATCTTTAAGAACATCGAGTCTGAGCACTAACCAAGCTCTGACAAGTCCACCACTGAACCATGCTCCTAAGTGCATCTACACATCTTTCAAATGCCTCCAGGGAGGTGACTCAAACACTTCCCTGCAATATTATCTGGCCATTTATCATGCTTCTATTTTTTTTTCAGATCACTTCCTCTTTGTGACCCTATTTGTAGAAATTAACACCATGATTTTTGCTAAGCCTACAAATTGGTCAGGTGAGAACATTCCAGTGAAAAAAGGGAAATACACATTTACCTTTGGGAAAGGGAATTGTAGCAAATGATCAGAGCCATTGTGGCCAGTAGTTAGCAAGATATGCAAAACGTTAATGGGATGAAATATATCTCCTTAACAATTCTTAATAAATCCTGTAAGTTTCTATATACATTGAAAATCACAAATAAAGTTTATCTATAAAATTGGCATGTTTTTATTCAGAAAATGTATTTAAAATGCTTTAAATCTAATTTAAACTAATGGAAGACATGCAATGCCCAATTGGGACTTTCAACTGTTTTGTGCTTTAAGGGTCTGGCTGAATCCCTTTCTGAAGTGAAAGGCCTTATTCAAATGCTCTTTCAAAAAAAAAAAAGAGAAGTAAAAAGGCAGTACGATTGACAGACTTCTACTAAATACTTAGCTACATAAAACAGAAACGAGAGAGGAGTTAGATTCAGGTTTAAAACATTGATTCAGCAATACAAATATTTAACTTTCATGCTCTTACTGCTGAACAGACTTTGCAACTTTGTGATATGGTATTACCAGCTGAGGTTTGTAATGCAAAGCCTAGGTGTGATTAATGTCTAAACAGGGGAAATCAAAGACCCAAAGAAAGGAACAGCTCAGGTGTGAGTAGACCAAAGAGAGTGAGAAGGGAATTCTTTCTCCTTTACTTGGTTTGGATGCTCACTGTCTGCACGAGACACTCACATTCAATGTGTGCCCTATTCCTCATGTTCATGAAGGCACCACAAGACCCTGATACCTGCACAGAAAAGTTTCAGCCTACACTGTTGATGACACACTCAGCACAAGAGAATTGACTGCTACTGACAGCAGCCAGAACAAAAGCCAAGTTTCTTTAAGGAGAGATTTTAGCATTCAACCATTCAGACTTTTCCCTAGTCTAAGGAATGCTTAAGGGTTTCTAGAGAAAGGAGCAGCAGCAACAAAAGGACTCCAATACCAAACAGGTTGGGCTATACTGTTCCTCCGTGCACTCGTGACAGATGAGAGCGTGAGATGAGTTTCCTTTAGGAAAGACCTAGGCGGTTCATGGGCAGATGAGTAAAGGAAGGGGAAAGATCTATTACATTTCTTTCTCTCTTTCTATAAAACATGCCTTAGATATCTTGTTTTGTGTCTCCAGCTGTGAGTGGGGAATGCCACATGCATGAAAGCTGTTGCAGAGGTGTGACACAGAGGCTGAGCTTCTCTGCACTGCCAAGGCTAAGGATGTCCTTCCTACTGCTGCGGAGAGGTGCTGCCCTGGGAAAGGCTCCTGCCCCGGGATGTGGCCCTCCTTGGGTCTGGGTACCTCACCAGGAGATGAATGCCCACGCCGAGGAGATGAATGCCCATGCCAACTGGCATGTGGTGCCTGGCATAGGGGATCAACGGCAGTGGGTTTATCTTTCCTTTAGTCTGGTTTAAAGTATTTAATATTTAGTAGGCAGAAGCCAGCTTCAAGGATGTTCTTCAGCAAATCACCTATGCTTTGTTTCAAGACTGGGAGTGTTTTTTCTGTAACTCTGGTGACTGGTCCCACATTTAAGCATTTCCTCTGTGGCAAGAAGGAAGTGTTTAAATGGATGCATGGTCACAGGGGTGTATTATGTTTATTTTGGGACCAATAGATTGAAAGGAAGCATGATGCAGTTTCACAGTTTGTTCTTTATGATTCTTTGCTTTAAAATTATTAGGCAAAGTAGACCAGATGTCTTGCCTTCACCAAGGCAACAATTTTTAAGACCCTATTTTAGTGATTCAACAGTTTTTACTGCAATATTAAAATGACTTTTTTGGTGTATTTTTTCTGCTATTAAGCAACTCACACCCTGAAGTACCATCTGCTGAGAAATGTTGAATGCCTTTCCTATTTCTCTATACCTAAATGTACTTATATAAAGGAAAAGAAAGTCATGGTATATATATGTCTGTGTGTGAGAAAGTATGTGGAAAACTGCATGAGAGAAAGGAGTTGTGCTGTGGTGTGCCTGTAGGATGTAGTTAATGGCAAATACTCCATGACAAACTCTAGACTTGACTGGAGCCATCTCCATAGTAAAATATATCAACACAGAATAATTTATTTGACATCTGATTGATTTTTATGTTTCTTGATAAATAGCACTTAACTATATGATCACTTTAAGTGACATTGAACTACTTGAAAAGAGAGTAAAAATATTAGTAAGCACATTGTTAGTAAATGCTATTCAGTCTGTCTACCAATCATATTTGTGAAGGCATTACTGGTACTAGCTAATGAATACATTCAATATATGACATTTCAAGATAGGAAGATGACTCTTTCTCAGCTAAGCCACAATTTCACATTTTGTTCTTTGAGGAATTTTCTGTGTTTCCTCACTTGTTCGAAACTCCAAAGTTCTTAAATTTGATTCTTTGCATTACTGCTTGACAACATTTGTGATATCACAAGTGTTCAAAATCTCAAAATATTTTTCCTAAATTTCATCAGTCACAAACAAGTAATAACAGCACATAGATCCATCTGGCCTAGTAAGGAATTTAAAACTGTACTGTACTGTGCAGAGATAAAATGAGATTAATCACAGAGTCTTTGGATCTCTTCACACAAAGAAACATTAAAGAGAGAACAAGATTATCACTACTATCAATTTATTTCATGGCACCTGGCAAATCCTTTAGTTCAAAATTTTCAATTTTGATGATTAAATATGTAAATTAAGAGCATTTTAAAAAAAGGGAAGCATTGAGCATATATAACATTTAACATTTGCTAAATTCACAGAAATTTTTTTTCTGCTTATCTGCTTTTATTCTACTGATGAAATTAATTTAATGCATAAAAAACCAAAAAGATTCTTGTTCTCTTCCTTTTACCACGGCTTTTTTAGATAAGTGTATCTCTGCGGCAGCACACTTCATCTTTTTAATTTTAATGAATTTAGCTTTTAGGTACCAGTAAAAGTTAACAAAAATAAACATTTTTAACATATAAATACACAAATGTATGTGTGTACCCATAATGTTCGTATAAGTAATGATAAAATAGCAGATAAAGTTTTGCTGAAGCTTTCCCAAATGAAAAAAACAATCAAAATATTAATTTTAGGAAGTATCCATTAGTGTTAATGTATTTAGAGTCAAACTTGATACACTAGACAGGAAAGGTTTTCACCATAGGTTAGCTACAGGTTTTATGCAAGAATAGACATCCAAAACTTTACTCTAAATAGTGTCCTTACAATGATGAATATATGTTGAATTAATATTAAAATATAAAATAAAGTAAGAATTTTTTCATATGAACTGGAAAGTTCATATTTCCTCTGTTTTCCTGTTGCTTGACATTATTCCTGCTGATTTATTTCAGTTTGTAATAGGGCTTTAACTAGTGGTTACAAAGTGGCTTAAAGGGGATAAACACCATTGTTACAAGTGCCAATTGAGCTGGTTTATTTTTATTCTTTTTTTTCAATGTATTTGTGAAACACAGAGGCAATTTCCTCATTCCCTGATAAGCGGGACTGCTGGGAGGTAGTGGATTTTGATTAAGTGCATGGGTAGGATGTATATATTACCCTTTCAATCCTTTCTATACTAATCAGTGGAGCTAGTGTTCTATTACTAGAATAATTTGGAACGTCTTTGACAACACTTACCATTTTTGAAAATTGCAGTTGAATTTACTGTCTCCATCAAGAAGGAAAAACTGTGACATTTTAATAATTGAGGCTTAAGTTCAAATTCTTTTTGTGTCATTTGCTCTCCAGTAATGCAGAGCTAGGATGGACTTTTTAATCCTGTTTGAATGCAGTTAATCCCCAGTCATATTGCTTGGGAAGTGCCAGGCTCTCGGACTGTGCCAGCTGCAGGTAGGTGGACACACCTGGGACCGAGTGCAGCTGCCAATGCCTCAAACAGACTGTTGGGCAAAAAGAGCTGCTGTGGAGAGAAGAGACAGGGACAGCAGAAGCCACAGAGACACATTTCAGAGACAATCAGCAACACATCCAGGCCGACTGCCTTCCTGTCTCCTGCAGTCTCCTCCAGAGGACTGCTATACTCCAAACCTATACACAGTGGTTTCCCCATCACTCCTCCCACTACTCAACCAAATCTGAAACTAAACACAAGCTGACTCAAGCTGTGTTTAGCTATTCCTGAATAATGTATTTATTTAGCAGCTGCTCAGCCTGAGAATGGTGAATGCCAAAGAGTGGTACAGCTCTGTTTACATGACAATTTCTGGTTTTTGTCCTTAGTAGTTTTTGGCAACAGTTTTTATTTTCAGTGAGCGTCTGGGCATTTAGTGGGTAAATTCAGAAAAGTTCATTTTGCAAAACAGAGTCCTTAATGTCCTGCATGAGCATCAGTGTATATTGAAATGCATGAATGTAATCTGTATAATGTTTATTTTAACCTGTACTGAAAATCAATTTTTTTCTCTTTTTGAAAGAATCAAGAGGGTCTGAGGTCTTCTCTTTTATTCTTGGTTTTGTATTTCTATGACTGAACTGTTTCATTATCCCTAATTATATGATGTGCTACTTAGAAAATAAAAGGCGCATTGAAAAATAGCTCGAAAAGAACAAAAATAGCCCTACAGTTAATTATGTTAAAAATACCAAACACTTGTCAGCATTCCATTAACATCTTAATGAGGGGGAAATAACCCTCATCTGTCACAAAAGAAAAAAAAAAATTGCTTTAAAAAAAAAAAATTCCCAAACTAGTTGGTAAATTTTGCACCCTGAAAGACACGGATAATTTCTCCTCATTAAAATCCTACTAACTGGGTACCTAAGGGTTACCAAGTGTGAAGAGAACAGCGAGGCTTCAACTCTGGTTGTTATTCAGCTAATGTCCTGGAGGAAGATTAATTAAACCGCAAGACCTTATATTAATAGGACTCATTAGAGCAATAGATGTGTAAGGGAAGGGAACGGAGGCTGGACAGCTATGATTTGTGGGGTGATTTCTCCCGCATGACACAGAAATTGCTCTCAGCCTGCATTCATTTTCTCAGTTTAGTTTCTTCTTCTTTCTGTGATGAGGTAATGTCCTGGGCTAGGCAGGTAAGGAGGATGAACCCCAGATCAGATCCCACTTTTGATTGTAGAGGGTTGGTAAGCCATGCTCCTGGCAGCACTGATAAGAAAATGGTTCTCCTGGGCTCTTGCAGGGAGAAGACAGCACAATGAGGAAAGCACTGGTCTGGCAAATGGCAGTACCTACACTAAGGGCGTAACATGATTATAAGATATTTTTATTCATATATCGCAGTGCTGACATATTAATCTTTTATTTCATGGTCCTTCGAAAGGTTAAATTCTCTCCTAATTCTTAAAATGGTATTAAAAAACTACAGTTATTTCACTATACTGTCAATGGTACTTAGCTAACAAAAAGATGCCAGAAGTTCAGATGGGAAAAAGCAGAAAAAAACTCCATTTTGAAAAGTTTGTGATTTACATCAGTTCCCTACACAGAAAAATAAGTTTTGTGCACAAAAAATAACTTCCATTATATATCTGTGTATATATATATATCTGCGTGTGTATGTACAGACAATAGCTAATTAATAGTTCTAAATATACTTATATCTCAAGAAGAAAAATTACTAGAGTTACTTCTTTCTTCCACCAATATAATCTGTAATTATCTGTCAGAAGAACAGATTTGCCTGTTTTAATCTGTAGCTGTCTTTCCCATACTTTGGAGAAAAAATAAATCTTACTTCCAGAGCATATTGATTTGTAAATACTTAAGAGCAAAAAACCAAGCACAAAAACAAGGAAAAAAAACCCCAACCTGCTGTCTGTATTCCTTTAGGTAGTTAAATGATCTCTTGGCAGTCTAAGCATGTCACCGAGCAACAGAGGGAGAGTGCACTTCACCAAGGACATCAACTATGCCTTCACATACCAGTAGACTTTCTTAAGGATTTAATGCTTCAACTTGAAGAATTCATCTGAATACCCCTTCCTCAACACTTTTCTACTTCACTTCTTGAAAAGTATGCTATCCTGCTGCAAACATGTGACCTGTTAGGTGGTATTTGACTGAAGTATTACAAGTTCAACATCGTAGGAGCTGCTCTGCTATGTGCCGATAAGCAGAAGAGGTGTGCTCTACTGCCTAGTTGCCATGACTATTGATAATCAAATGGAAATAGACCTATCTCAGACCTATTTGTAGAAGGTCTCTGCAGCCGAGAAGAACATCTGTTGATGACCCATATTTTTATCAGGCTTTGAACACCAAAACAACCAGTGACATTTTTGAAAGATTTGGGGGTTGTGATATCCTAAGCCTATACCCCGTAGGATTGCCTTCCGCAGAGAGATTTCTGAGGCTCACATTCCAAGCTATGCATCTTACAGATGATGGAGATGGCAGTGATTGTATGCTGCAGCCACTAAAACTCAGCAGCTAATGTACCACTGTGTGCAAGACGTTACAATTATTCTCTATACTACGTAATTAAAAATGACATCTACTAGCTTTTTACTTTTGACCACTGTAGCCTTAAAAAGACCATTCTTTTAATAAAAAAACCAGTCTAAAAGTATGTTACGAATAATCCTCATCCATTAGCATCCAATAATTAACACTTTGCTCTGTCTGCATGTCTTTACAAGGACATTTTCGTCCCCCCAGGTTTTGCAGCACCCTACTGAGACAATTGTAGCTACCATTCAGACGAGGAAGAAACTAGGGTTTTATTACTTTACTTTTCCAAAGAGATTACATGATGGTAAATTGCAGAACGTGGAAATACATTCTGAAAGATACAAAGAGAGACAGACTTTATATTTTGATGAAATGAACTACCTAGATTTCCGAATGAAAAGCTTTTTTTATGCTGCAGCCTATTGCTTGTTTAACTGCTTATATATGTTTCCAGCATTTGAATTAATACAGTATACAGCTATAGCCAAACCATAAGATGCAAAAATTAAACGAGTAAATACCATGCTGAATTCAGAATGATAGTCACAGACATTTATAATCCCCAGCAGCAAGTTTCTCAGGCTGCCACATGCTTTTACTTTAAAATGAATGTTAAGGATTTATCTATATTTGTTCTCGAACACACTGCAGGAGTGCAATGCATTCTTTATTTGCAAACTGTAGGACATTTTTCTGAGTAAACACATAAATTGGCACAGTCTATCTTAATGGAAAACCTATTATTTTAATTACTAGGGGGTGGTGTACCCTTTTGCTTTGGATTTTTTGAATTAGTAATTATTTACTTCATTACAAATAAATCCCCATCTATTTCTTTCATTTCAGGGAATTAAAATGCAGATAACTCATTGTAGAGAATGTTCAATATTACCCCAGGGTTATCATTAGGACAAAGTACCATATGGGAATGAGGGGGCAGGATGCAGGTTTAGAAACAACTGAAGACAGAGAAAATTTAAATGTAAAATAGTATACACAAACATTTCTGATTATTGGTATTAATGAATGTTTATCTTGCGAACTCTGTTCTTGCCAAGAAGTAGAGGTCATCTTCACCAATAAAGTAGATGTAAAACTTGATCACTGGAAGAAAAAAAAAAAAGAAAATCCCACAGCACAGAGTATGAGAATCCTGATTAGGAAACATGTCAAGCCCTGGGTATTGTCATAAAAAAAATTGGCCAGTTTTTCTTTACAGATACCAAAACGTCTTCAGCAGGCTTAGTTTTAGAGCCCTTCCTTTACCATTGCATGCCCCTACTTCAAGTAACATCAGAGCATACTCCAACAGGAAATGTTTTCCCTTTATTTGATGTTGGTTTTTGGACTGACTCAAATCATCACAGCTCTTTGGACTCAAAATTATTTTGGGTAGCTGGCACTTATTTGGATTTGGTTCCTTTAGAGAGATGGAAAAGACAATTCCAGTTTATCAAATGCACTGTATACACATTAAATACTACCCAAGGTTTAAACATAAACAGAAAGTTTCATCAAGCAAACAGATACATTCTGGCTTATTAACTGGAAAGCACATATATGAAAGAGCAGCATTTAAGCAAAAGAGAAAGTAAAAAAAAAAAAAAAAGGAGCAGAAAGAAAAAAAAATCTCAAAATCTACCCGAAATTATTCTATTCCTCCAGCTGCTGCTCAAGGTCTTGATGAGTTTTTTCTCAAACAAGGACTTAGAGAAACAATTCAGAAATATCCTGCCTTTGCAGTAGCTGATGTTAAGTTTTTATGATGTATGGACCACCATGAATTTTTCAGCAGATAAGCAGCTTTTTTGAAGCAAATTGAAAAGGGCTATGTTTTTAGGTACTTTTGTAGTCCCGTTAGGAGTAGTTCATGCAAATTATTCACTCAAGTGTTGTGTTTTATAGTGAACTCCTGCCTCGGGTTTTCAGTTCCTTATTTGAACCTGAGGGTTTGCTTGTAGCTTCTAGAGTGCAATTATTTCTTAGTGTTTTAAAACTTTTCTGTTGTGGGTGAATTTAGGTTTTTCTTTTATTTTGTTCTGTACTTTTGTACACACACATATATATATATATATTTACAATACCATCTTGTACTTCGCTGCTGCTTTGTTTGGGTATTATATTTTTAATAATCACCTGAGGATCTTTGAAGTACTGATCTTTTTACATGTTTTAACCTTTTTCATCTCCAAAAGTCAGTTGATTTTCATCTCTTTATTTAATGCTTGTGTTATTTTTAATCCACTGTCCTTTATTTCTTTTAAGTTAAAATAGGGGGGATTTTTTTTTTTGTCCTTTTTCTAGCATTCTCTTTTAGAAGTCTACACAGAACTTATTCCTATATTCTTCTGGTTTTAGGAAGTTCCAAGTGACATTACATTAAGTGTAATGGCTGTGTAAACAAAGGTTTTATGCTTATAGGTCTTTATTATTCTTGTAGTGAAGGTGGCAATTTTCCACCAGCAGAATGCAATACTGGACATCCATTTTAGGCATTTATCCCCTTTTCTTGATTCATACAATGATTTCAAACTTCTTTCTGTTACTTCTCCAACAATGATGTTGAAACATAAACCCAAACCACAGCTTGTAGTTACACAGTTGCTTTTTTAATCTGTAAGATGATAGAGACTAGATATCTTGATAGAGACTTTCATTTCAAAGAGAGAAACACCCTGATGTTTTAAGCAGAAATCACCATGTATAATGACGTGCCTGAAAGTAGGAATATAATTTAGAAAATTAGACAAACATTTCTACAGAGAGAACATGAGAAAGGACTTCTTTCTCTTCCTGAGAGCCTAATTTTCAAGTTAGTATAGTACAAGATATGACTATATTTATGTATCTTGTCTCATACATGTCCTTAATTTGTCATGACTGCAGCACTAAATTATGGAAGTATCTTCCATAAAGGCAACAAAAGGAAGGATTTAACAAATAGCTGTGATAGAGTAACAAGTTGTTGAGCTCACTTATTACTGTTCTAAACAGAAAACAATATTTTGTGCTACCACAACTAGGTATGAGTGCAGTATGTGCATCTTATTTTATAAGACTGTCTGTGAAATATTTTGCTTTCGCTGCTGATATGTCTCAGGTACAATGTCCAAACAAGTGCTTTTTGCGACATGGATCCCAAAATTATGATTCTGTACTCTGAATTTTGTGGCAAAATTATGCTTCAGTAAAATCAACCAGTTAGGCTACCAAGGCTGTCTTCACACTCTGCTTTGGTACTGCAGTAATTTTTGCCTGGTTCAGAGACAGATTTTTGTCTAATGGATTTTTGGAAAATGTGTCCTACACATTGCATCAATTCACATCTCCCTTGCAATGATGCATTAATTCCCCAAATTATTTGTAAGAACAGACAGCATTGAATGTATTGGTTGTTCATCTTCTGTGTGCATTTTTCTGCCTGGCCTCCAAACTCAGATGCTCCAAATTTCCAGACAGTTAATCTGCATAGACAGCCTGGCTTGAGTCATCAAGGAGCATGGGGTGAGGCAAACTACAATTCTGAATACATCAGTAATATGATACACCCTACCAGCCATATTTGCATTAATTTTGAAGAAAAAGAAATCATTATTAGATCAACTGGAATATCCTCTAATTACCGATGGTGCAAGTTTGATGAGGATCTGCTGTGATTTAAACACACATGCCTGCTGGTTAGGAAATAACGATAATTTGTTATTTTTACAGGAAACATTCCTGATACCATACTTCTGTGAATTTTTAAAAAATATTTTACAAAGAATATCTAAGACAAAATGTATTAGGGTTACACAACAATTAAGTTTTATATTTTACATGGTTAAAAATATCTAGATAAGGAAAAAGTGTGTGAATTTTTTCCATGTGCATATTCATGGGATTTTTTAATTGAGTACCTACTTAATCAAAGACAAATTAGACCCTGTATGAACCTAATTACAGGGCTACTACAGCTACCAGAGTGTCTAAATTCAAACATCTTGAATTAATCAATCTTTATGCACTGCATATTTGAACAGATTTCCCTAACATGACTGTATTTCTAAACGAAATGAATCAGCTGCTGCAACACACTGCTCAGGTTCAGTCTAGAGAACAAAAGGGTAGAATGACACCTCCCAGACACTGAGTCATGCTAGTTCTTGAGTGTTTTGCTCTGTCGTGTTTCTAAATGAATCCTGAGAACATTATGACTACCCCCAAGTACTCCTGAGTATGAATTGGAAAAAGCACCTGGATTTTATACAATTACAAGCACATTCAGCAAGGCAGTTCCTGGCCTCAGGGTACAAGGACAGCTTGCAACCCATCACATTAGGTGCAGCTGCTTTTTCTAATGTCTTCATGGACTGTTTTGCATTTAGGAACCAAGAAGGAAGACTGGGTATGATTTTTTTTCTTTTTTTCTTTTTTTTTCTTTTTTTTTTCCAAAATACAAGAGAATTTAGATATTTTTCTGGTAAAAAGGACACACTTAGAAATTAATCTACATCCAGAATCTTTCTTCCAAGCAAATGAAAAATTGAGTTAAGACAATGAAAAGTACATTCAATTAATATCAAATGGAGATGAAACCTTTTCAGTAATCAGAAGTGTCATCAAATAGGCACTACTGGGTCCAACTGATAACAACACACCTTTTCTAAATTATGCTCTCCTAGTAGAAGTGCCTTGAATAGTTATGTATTATACAGTGTTTGTGATGAGAACAAAAATATATTTTCTGTGTATCTGAAATTGAAATGTGTGTCTGTACAGCAGGATTTTGTCTATTAAACCTAAGTAGGGAGGTAAATTTTCAGGGCTCTTTAGTTTATAGACCTTAAAAATGGCAAAAAAATGGACCTGCTCCCACCCAGTAACTCAATGACAGTGATGTTACATCTCCGCTGTGAAGTGGGAGGGATGTCAGGGGCTCATGCCTTTCCTGAGGACTGTCCACACTGGAAATGCCTGCCCAGACTCAGGATGCTGCTGAGGTCTGTGCACTGCACTGGAGCATTGGCTTCTGCTTGGGTCTGCACCATTGTGTCTGTGCAGTCTCCGGCTCCTGGGGTACCACAAATACCACTTTTTGTAAGAGATTACATAGGAAAAAGTAAGCAGTATCTACTCACAACATTCCTGCAGGGTAAGGAAGCAGTATAATCATACTCATACTTTTTTTTTTTTTTTTTTCCTCTTGCAAGTCTAATGCGGTAATTTAAAGGAGATATCATTTGGTTATTGTCAGTTGTAACTACTGGACTGAGATCTGGGAAAGATCAGAAGTCTGTCTGTCTGTCTGTCCATTTAAGCCTATTAAGGTGTCTCAAATGGAAAGAAGGTTTCTCCTCCTTCATCCCATTGACATGATGAAGAAAACCCAGACCACTGCTAGAATTCCAGTTTTAGAACTCTTCTAATTTATTACAAATTAATATCTGCATGTAGATAACCAAGCTGCAAGGATCCTTTTGGAAGGAATGCATTTTCACTTTTTTGTCTTGCATAAAAGCATGTTTTTCAACCTCTGTTTCTCAAATACTGTACATCAGATCCTGGAATGGAAGCTGTCAGCCCCTTCCATGCATGTGGACGGGTTTGGGGATACCACGATTAATTCTGCCAAGGACATTAATACAAGAAAGAAAAAACCTTCTGTTTCTCTTCTTGCTCTTCATTCTTCACTCTGCTGAGAGGAGATGCACACAAGCTCTGCTTTTATCTGTTTTTAGTTGCAAACCCAGTAGCAGAAATGTGGGTTGATGACAGAGTACAGGACAACTTGGATCACTGATGTAGATTGAAAGTGTTATTTTCTCAAGTTTAAATACTTTGTGGCAATCACTCCTGGTTTTCTCAGGTGCCAGTAATCCATTGTTTCTTCACTTTTGGGAGCAAAATTAACAGGACCAGGGTACTGTTTAGAGGAGATGAAGCTGGGCTGATCAGCAAAATCAGACAGTCAAGATGTGGACTGAAAAATCTGATTAACAGCTTAGCCTGAGTGCTCCTATGAATTCATTACCTGACAGATACATTTATTTTTATTTTTGAAAGAATTTCTTAGAACATTTCTTAATGCCACAGAGTACCTTCATTCTAGCCCATTAACAAAACTGAAAGACCAACAATGGACAATTCACTTTTATTCTTTTTCCATGGTGAAAAAGATCAGCCACACTTCCTTAAATAGCGATTTGAGAAGCTGGGTTAAATATGGGATCTGAGATAATTCACAAAATTACTGTGATGATAAAAGGGACAGCATGATCAAATGAGTAAGGAGAATGAATATCAGGTAATGAAAAACCCGTTGTAGAGGATCAACTGAAGAGGTTTGATACTATGAAGAAATTCTATTTGTTTTCTTCTAATTCTGCTTATTCATAACTTGCATCTGTTAATAATTCAGACTGCCAGACATTTCCTTTTGTATTGCATTTCTTTGGAGCTTTAAAAGGTACAAAAGACCACAAAATTTTCTAGGTTGCTTTCATAAGCCTCAATTAATCCTCTTGCAATTCCTTGAGTATATGACAAGGAAAAATATTTGTGTATATTTGATTTCTGTTCTGACTGAATAACAAATGACATCACTAATGATAATCCATGACATTTAGCAGTTTTGATTCACTAGCCACCAAATCCTTAGCTAGCTAGTAACCCTTGAGATATGTGTGTCAATAAAGCCTTATATTTCAGTTTATAGAATAAAAAATGTCACAGAAGACAATCCCCAGGCTACTTAAAGAACAGATATTTCACAGTAAGATTTATATTAGTGACTGTTTTCCTGTGAGAATTACCAGAAGAAGCTGAGAGAAAACACTCCGTGCCAGGGAAAAGGTGCTGGGGAGAAAATCAGGGAGTTTGAAGGGAGGCCCAGTGCAGATACAGGTGCCAGGCAAGGCAGTGCCCTGGCATAGCTGCTGATAGCCCAGGTACATTAGTGCTTCCATGCTCAGGAAAATACCTTAGCCCTGATTACCGAAATGTATCAAAAACTGAAGTCAGCATCCACTGTTTTTCTCTAGATGAAGAGCAGAGAGTAGAATATGCTAGTCCAGAGGTTTTAATTTACATTTAATTACAAGTCTGAGAGATAGCAGACCAACTAACAGGCAGGCAAAGTGCAAGAAGACTGGCATAAATGGCTTTAAATTACACTTCTCCACTGCATGAGTAGTGACTCATGTACTTTGTACAATGTGCACAGTACTTTACTGTGTGAGCTGCTTTCATACCAAAGCCAGGTTTAACCCCTATCAGAGCACCACTGGAAGTTTGCTGAAAAGAACAATCAGAAGAAGCTGGTGAAGGGTCTACAGAACAAGTCGTATGAGGAGTGGCTGAGGGAGCTGGGGTTATTTAACTTGGAGAAAAGGAAGCTCAGGGAAGACCTTATCACCTTCTACATGTGCCTGAAATGAGGCTCTAGCCAGGTGGGGATTGGTCTCTTCTCTCAGGTAGCAAGTGATAGGACGAAGAGAAACAACCTCAAAAGGCTCCAGGGCAGCCTTACATACATATATCAAGAAAAAAATCTTCACCAAATTTGTTGTCAAGCACTGGAACAGGATGCTCAGGGAAGTGGTGAAGTCACCACCTGGAGGTATTTTGAAGAAATGTAGATTTGAAACTTCGGAACATGGTTTCATGGTGGACTTGGCAACACTTGGTTAATGGCTGAACTCGATAACCTTAAGGGTCTTTCCCAATGTAAACAATTCTAAGAGACTTTCAATATGTGTTTTCCCCCTCTGCTTTTGCTCCTGTAGCTTCTGAAAGCTTGGGGTTTTTTTCAAGAGTTTGCACTGGTCACCAGTGCGTGCAGATGTCTGCACAGGCAGGTTTAGGCTGCTCTGTGCAGCTGCAAGTGCTTTTCCCTGGTGAACCATCAGTGGCCAGGGACTCCAGTCACACTGTGCTAGCATTACACCTGGATCAACCTTTTCTTTCTGGTGGAGGGGTGTACATGGCAACACAAAAATTGGGGAATGTACCTGTACTTTGCTCTAGACAAATGAGGAAGCTAAAGGCAGCACATAACCCTGAGTTGCAGACCTTGGTATGTGCAGCTGAAGTTGAATTGCTTATGACAAGTGAATTTTCAAAGGACCTGATTGTGTGTGACAATGGCAAGGGGAAGGACAAACAAGTTTGCTCATCTGTGTCCAAACTCATGGCAAGGCATATACAGGCTGCTGAAAACTCAGCTAGCTGAGACTGTCAAAAGAGCATATCAGTGTTATTTCTGGTGTTCTCAGATCAGAAGCTGATGCAAACTGACAGGCACTGTGTTTGCCTGTAAGGGTTCATATCTCCAGTGATTTTAGTCAGCTTAAGTGAGCTCTTCTGCCTGTATTTGCATCACTGTCTTCTGTTTTACTTAGAGAGCATTGGGACACAAATTAAAGAGGTGGGTTTATTAGCGATACTTAACCTCTAATGCTTCTGTAGGAAACTTACACTAGCAGAATGTGAAAAGTGAGATGTTGCTCTCAGAACATCAGATGATGCAGACACTAACTGGCCTCTTGAAGAACACAACCAGTGTGTTTGTAATTATGGGAACCAGAATAGGTGCCTCTGGCAGTAACACTGCTGTGTAGGTGTGCTGTTCTGTGGTCCCCACAGCCCTGACCTGGCACATGCTGCAGCTGACACTGTGAAGGTGAAATCAGAGTGTATACTATCCACTGGCACAGACTGTTTTCCTCTGAAAAAAAAAAGGCAGAAGATGGAGGAAAGAAAGCAGTAGTGCTATCTGAACTGAAGAGACATCTGGACCATGGGGGAAAAGCAAAGCACACCTACCCCAACTTGGAGCCAGAGCTGGAGGCTACCTGTCCATAAGGTGTTATGCACGTCTCTGTTGCTTCAGCAGAAAAACAGGGAAGGCAGTAAGCTGCAGTGACTACAGTAAGAAAACTGAACTAAAGAGATGCTGAGAAACCTCATTCATCAGTCAATAGAGGTGATGAAGACAAAGGTAAATGAACATATCCATTTTTCTGGGAACAGTTTCTTCCACTGTATTATCAGACCTTCCACTGAAATGCTTTATATCAGTGACCAAGAACTCTAAATAACAAATCCTATCCTTAACCAGGTATAACAGTTTTAAGAAGTCATTCACTGTTCTGTGGGTCTGGAGATCACCACATCATTTGACAAAAAAAGATATGGAGTGCATATATGGAGAATTTAGAGCAGAAGAAGAGAGGATCAGATACAGATTGCTGTCAGAGGAAGACTTACAGGGCTGGGCTACTATCACAAAGCTGTTTCTAAAGAGGGCTTTGGTGTAGTACAATGTCCTGTCCATGGTCCACATTTGTGTGTTGTTTCTTCTTGAATCACAGAGAAGGACACACTATTTCAAAGTTACCATCCTCTGCTTCTAGGGAAGAGATGCTGCTTTGTGCTGCTTCTAGGGAAGAGATTTTTGTGACTGAAACAATGGTTGTTCAGAGCCTGTAGATAAGCTCAAAAAGGAATCAAGAATAACCCATTAAAATGCAAGACTGAAATCTGCATTTATCTCAGAAAAGATGAGAAGAAAGCTGCCCAAAACTCCTGTACAGAACTTGGCAGGATAAAAACTGTCGAGCTGTCAAGTAGGTACAAAATTCAGCTCCATGAGATTGGGGGAAAATTTTCATTTGTCTTCTTTTCTCTTTTCACTTTTATAGCAAATTATATATAAAGAAGGTGTGAATTCAGCTCCTTACCTAGGAAGATAATGTATTTTGAACAGTGATGCCCTTAAAAGTAATGAGCATAGATGAGAAAACCAAGTTCAAAGACATCTCTCAGCCTCATACGACCATATGTTTAAGATTTCTTGACCATAATCAAATGAAGCCTTTTTAATTATCACAGATTTTATTGACTGGCTGAATTTCACAGAACTTAACATTGGAAATGTTTATATGGAAAAGCAGACATCTTAACCAGACAGGTGAAGATGTAATTGCATCCTTACACATGCTGTCGTGGATTGGAGCTGAAAATTAATTGGCAGCTTTCTAATCCAATAAGCGCTTCTGCGATTGTGCATATTTAAAGCTGGCAAGAGTGCGGAAGAGCCTCTTTGACTCGGCGGCGGCGTCTGGGGCGGATGGGGGGGGTGGGGGAGGGGAGCCGCT
>VZRO01002266.1:249156-295256 GCA_013397915.1 Daphoenositta chrysoptera
GTGACAGTTCTGGACCCACACAGAAGCAAAGTGGACCTCTTTCTTTTCCTGGAGTGTGGAAGGACTTTTTAAGGACTCTATTACTGACCAGAAATTCCATGTTTGTTAATTTCTTTGTCCTCTCTCTTGAGAAACCTGAGAGGAGGTCTGAGAGCTCTGAGAAGCTCCGGGGAGGGAGCATAGGAGAATTGGCAAAAGAAGGAATGTGGTTTTTTTTCTTTTTACTTTCTTGGTGTAGTTTTTTCCTGTTAATTCTATCTAGTAACAATAAACTATCTTTATACTGTTTAGAAGTGAGTAGGCCTGTTTTGTCATGTTTTTCTCCTAATTTATACATTTATATCTCACAAAAACAAATTAGTGAACTGAATCCCAGCTACAACTGGTGTTTCAACTTGTTCATTAAACCCAACCCGTTACACACATGCTTATCTGGGGTTTGGCATGTACAAACGCACTCACAGATTTCGCAGCACAGTGGATAGAAGAGCCTTCTCAAACTGCTGTCCTACTTTTGGTTGTTGTGGAAATTAGAAAAAACAACAGCACAGACACCCCAAAGTGGGAGAGGAAAATGTAAATGTTTCCTTAGCCACTAAGTGACCAATCTTGTTCAACCTTAATAAAGGCAATGAGGCTGCAGCAGTCTAATTCATCAGACTAATGAAAGTGGCCACAACGCAAATGAACAGTAAAATTCCAGTTCATCTCCCATCCTTTGAGGAGAAAAGTGGTTCCAGTCACTTGACAAAGTGCTCGTGGTTTGCTTTGACTGCCATTTTGTCTCTGTTGGATGTTTCTAATGTCATTATCTGACACCAAACAGTTTTGAGGATTCAGCTTCAGATCCTTTCCTGGCAGACTTTAGGTAGAATTGTCCCAGGCTTCAGTTTATCTGGAATTTAAAATAAATATTTTATTATTAATTTCCCAAATTGAAATAGTTTTTTAAAATATTGTCTTTTGTGATTGGCTTATTTGTCACTTGAAATTCTTGTTATTTGAAATTAAATGGTTATAATTCTCCTCATTCCTGTATAATTCAATGCTTGTGCTGAAACTTCATCTAAAGATGTTAGTCCAATAACATTTTGATGATCATGACATTTAAAATTTGCTTTTTTCTTGTCATATAGTAGAAGTCTTTAGGGCACACACAGAAATGTAGGCATATATTTCACATCAGAATTAAAAAATCATTTTTATTTAATACACGTTGTTGTTGAACAAAGATGGAACATCACATACGAGAAAAATTATGTCTGTAAATACCAATACTAAACCTTATCAGAAAAATGGAGTTAGTCATTAAAAGTCAGAAAAAAATTAAAACAATCATTGTTTTCCCTTATTACAGAAACACATATAGTTCAACACAGGAATGGAATAAGATGTCCTTTCTTGGGGTTTTCACACTAATTTCCAGGGACATGATCAATTGAAACAAGGTATTATGCAGTTCCTTAAATAGCTTCAGGTTTTTATAAGTCCTTCTAACAGTATTATCTAAAAACAAAACAAAATATTAAGACTATGAATAAGTGTACATTTTTTTTTATCTACTGCAAACAAGGGAAATAAAATTTTTACCTGGAAAGGGGAAAAGAGTGAAATTAATAATGCATAACATGCCAAAACCCCCAAATATTACAGGAACTACTCTTTTAGTAAACTTGACTTCCACTACTTGTAGGTATTATTGGTAACAGTGACTACTTTTTTCACATGGATGTATGAGCTGACATTATTTTAAGCACTCCTTAAAATTGCTTCCTTATTCCATTTTATTTTTAGTGCATGCAAATAAATTAGGAGACAATAATCTACTAACAGCTCCTACAGCCACAGGGTATCATGATTTTCTTCAAGTCACCCAAGATTTCCTGCACCACTTCTGGCTGCTTTTGACTCTCCACATGTCTGGAATGATTATCACATCTCAGGTGTGACGTCTCTCCGTCTCTAGGGTATCTTTTACTGAATTCTCTTAAAATCTTATCATTTGAGTCTGCAGTGTTACTCTGCTCACACACCTTTTTCTTCTGTTGTCCTTTTTCATATGATCTGTTTTTCCTAATTCTTGTACTTCCTTGTGTTTACTTCATTTACCATCTACTTTCTTTTTCACATTCAGGATAAACTGAACGTTCTGCAGTGCTGCTGTGTCTGCTGAGCCACTTGACTTGACTCAAGCCTTTTCAAGAGGTGAAATTTCAGGCCTGGACATCTTGTTGGAATAATTCCTCCTGATTTTAAAAGGACTAAGGGTTCCTCCATAGGCTGTGGGAACAAAGCATCAGGCACAACAGACATGAACCACAAAACCAATGGAAACACTTCATTTTCCTTCTTTGACCTTTTCTTTTGTGCCAGTGGCACGGTCAGTTGGAAGTACAGTATTCATAGTGTGAACAAAAGCTGTGTATTATTAGGAATGGACGGGTGTTCTGCCTTGCAGCATAGTCCTGCCTGTACCCAGCACCTGTCTGGCAAGGATTGTGTTCATCAGTTCAAAGTAGTGTCCTTCCTTCCTCCTAGTACGTAACCTGGGCATTCAGGGAAGCAAATTTCTCTCAATACCAAGGAATAATTCAAGACTTAGCAAAGAGAGAGGTCGCATTTAGATGGTGAGTTAGACTTAAATGTTTTGCAGACCTTTTACTGGCCTTTCACAGGGTCACGAATTTCACAGGGCCACGAATTTCACCCTCAGGCGATTGTCTGACTTTACAGCTCCTTCTACCACATCAAAAAATCTGAGTTGAAATGTTGATCTATCATCTTACTGTGACAGTTCAAATGCAATAAAAAATGTTGATATTCTGTTAGGCTGCCTGTGAGATCAGGTGCATCTGTCCCTAACATTGTAATTTGAGCATGTTTTTTTGTGTAAAGTATTTCTTTAAAACTTTTAAGCCAAGAGAGTTTCATGTGTCACCTGCCTGCAGAACCTTCATCTTACTTTTTTCTTACTGATCTGTTGAAGTTTTCCTGTAGATAATACAAAACTCAGATTACAACTGAAACTTTGCCATGGTTTATTCACAGCTGAGCTCCACATTAAAACCTTCCTCTTGTCTCTAGCATTTGTACACATTTCTTTCATGGTACTGTTTACAAAATAAGGCAGAATTAACATTCTGCAACGGATCAAATTATTTCATTGACCTAAGTGGAATAGAAAACCTCTTAAATTGATGAAGAAGTTGTGGAATTGCCAGACCTTGATAGTGGTCTGCCTTTTACACTCCATATTGTCAACTTAATGGATATGACTTTTACAGGTAAGTTTTCCCAAGGTAGCAATTAGCACCTTTTGTTCAAAGGTTTGCTTTTTAAAAGACAGTCACCACATACTAATTAATACTGTCCTCAAACGGTATGGGGGTTTCTCATTATCTACTTGCTTATTTTTCTTGTTTTCTGAAACCTCAATGCATGCCCATATTTTATAGAAATTTGGCCCCCTGTAGGAGAGAAGAAACATTTGTGCAATAGTATTTTCTTTAATAGAGTGTTTGGCTTTCAAATTTCAGCATAGGTAATGCAAAAAGACAGAAGTTAAAAAGTATATCAGATCTTTGATCAGCATCCCATCAGAATCAGGCAAAAGCTTCCTCAAGGCTCTGATCTGCTTTCATATCAACTCCCACTAATATTAAAAATTAAACCAAATAGTAATTCTGAGGATTATTCAGGAGCAAATCATGATTTATTGTATTAGAAATCAAGCTCAGTAAGTAGAGGAGAACTCAGATAGACAATTACTTTATTGCCTAATTTGTACTTTGTAAAAGCTGGTGTTTGATAACTATGTTTGCAGAAGTACCCATTCTACATTCAGGACAGGTCATGGAGGTGTTTAACTCATTAGGATGCTATAGATTAAAATGAAGTTGATCACCTTATTCTAGAGCATACTGCACATTTGTTTTCATTTGATAAGTGTCCACTATTCCACTTGGTATGACTGACTGGCGTTTCATCAGGAAAGATTAAAGACTTCACTGGATTTATTAGACACAAGCTTGCATTTCATTGCCAAACCGTGGATAGTTGCACAAACACTAACATGATTCATGGTTGCTGAAATGTAATTTATACAGATCTTTCACTTACTCTTACTCAGCAGCACCACTCATGTTCAAGAATCTGTCATCACATGAATGTTAAGGAGTGAAGGTTTTCCAAAACTGCTGCTCAAGCATCCATCTCAGGATCAAAGAGCAAAGTTGAGGGGAAAATATCATGGTAAAAGAGGATAAAATATTCCTAAAATCAAAAATGTAAACCATTAATTTCAGGTCAAAGTAAAAGAACTGCTTTAATATTTTCAATACATTGTGTTTTGCTTAAAACTTTTAACTCTCAGCACAAATTAAGTTATATTTCTTTAAAATGTTATTTCTCATGGAAAAAATGAACTCTCCAATTTGAGAGATCAAGATATGCTGCTCTGAACTTTCCTCAAATATTTTTTTAATGTTTAGAACTGACAAAAATTGTTCCTTTTCTTAAAAAAATCTTTTGTTTGTTTTATGAAGAAAGCTTTTTTTTTTCCTGTGGGCAAAAATGCAGATTTTTTACCTCCAGGTCAAATACTGGGGTATCCAACATGTGTGAAAACCAGCCCATGCTTTACGAATCTAAATTATAAGCAAGCAAAGTTTAAGCACCTTCTGTTTAAAACCTCAGGTCTTTTAGGAGAGAGCAACAGGAGAGGACTGATAGAGAGGGGAGCTATCTAGAAAACAGCTGGCATATTTCTGTTACATAAATACACCTGGAACAAAGCTCTTTTTTCTCCCCCACTTCTCCCTCTTCTGGAGAGTTTCTTCACAGCAATATAAATGATGACACTTTAAATGTCTTGTCATTCTTGACTGAGAGACCCTCTGGCTACACCTCTGTTATCTTCCCAGAGTGGTTCTGAGGCTGAAATGATGGATAGCCATTAGTGACGGATGACTCGATGATTCATGATTTTCACTGTTGACATTAAAGAGGATCACTGAAGGTGGATTTACCATTGATCAGTTTTTACATACAGGGTTGGAGCTGAGGCAATATGGAATCTATAATTGGCATTGCAGGAGAGGTGTTAACTGCATTTCACACTGACTCCTGGCCTGTTCCAGCACTTTTTTTGTTGGGCTCGTCCCTGTCTAGGTACATGAAAATATAGATGATCTGCCATCTCAGGATTAGCTCATCATGAGTCAAAATGGTGAGTTCCCTAATTCCACACAGACTGTGGTTTATAATATGAATGTCCGTGTGAGAAAATGCCATAGGAATTTTTTTCTTCCCCACTAATGATGAATCATGTTAAATTTACTTGTCATGATTATGAAAGACTTTCAGTATTGCACTAAATCAATATACTCTTTTTGTCACCAAAGCTTGAAATACAGACGCATGACATCTGACAGTGATTAATTTCTATTTTAATAACCACGAAATAAATTCTTGATAGAAATGAAAAATATCACATCTGCCAGTGAAAGCAAAAGTAACAGGACATTTCTAATTTTCCAGTGCTGAACTTTGAGCCAAGAAATTATCTATCTCTCTGAAACCATTTACTGTACACATGACAGAAGTAATGCATCTCCCATTCTAGCTGGAGTCTCCAAAACTTGGGAGTATAAGTGTATTTATAGAATTAATTGACAGGAGATGAATTGCTACCATTAACAACATGACTGACTAAGACTGACTGTCTGACAAAAATCATTCTCATTCTTCCTTTTCAATCTAAAACTTATTCTTTTCTCTTGAGTAGTGTTGAATTCACCCTATTTGACCGAATATTAAATAAGTGACAGAAATTAGGCTGCATATAATCTTTAGGGTTTATATTAATGCAAAGTGAATAACGAAAGTGTATATCCTTTACAGTGAAGACAGAAGAATTCTGTCAATTCGAGGTTTTCATAGAAAAAAAAAAATCTAAATTCCAGAAAAGTATTTCAGACAAATATCTGAAAGATATAAAACACTTTTAAAGAATACTTTTAGAGAAAGTACCTGACATAACCAACTTTTGGTGAGAATTTACCTTGTAAAAGTAGTTTTTTCTTTCAAAAAGCAAAAGTAACTTCTAATGAAGAGTTACATTAAAAAGATGATTATGAACAGTGATGCAGCTTGATTTACAGATGAACACAAAACATTCTGAAGTCAATTACTAACTGAAAATTAACATTTGAACGTCCAAAAAACAACATATAAAGTGCCTGCACTAAGTCTCTAGACTCTCCTCAGGACACATTGGATGTCAATAAACGAATGAAAATGTAAATACAATTTAGAGCTGCAGTGCTTTCTGACTGCTATTGGTTATTAATGATCTCACTGTACTTTTGCAGTTAATGAAATGCTTGTATTTCAATCAAACTTTACATTGTCAGTTCCATTTAATTCACCCTGTTTTCCAGGGTGTGTTAACTGCCTATGATATTCCTTGTATTTTTGTTTAGGGATTTTTTCACCCCTTTAACCACATTGGATATAGTCTAAACAGCCTAAGCTATGCCTCTTTTTATTCTAGAAGCAGAGGCACATTGGTAATGGATAAGGCTGTCACCTCAGTACTTGTTTAATGCATACCACAGCCCTGCAGGTTCCTCCTTGGAACTGTAAATGCACTAGTTTAAAACAGTCAAATCTGGTTTTGTGTCGCCTTTAATCTACTTTACTCTAGTTCCTTCCAGGACAAGATAAATAAATTGAAGAAGATGCAGCAGACTTTGAGTGTAGTACAAGAGCCTCAAGTTCAGAATGAGAACTGAAGTATCCCTGGGTGGCCTTTCAACTCTTTAAGGTGCATTTCAATCATGCCTCAAAACAGCTTCAAGGCTAGACTCTCTGATGTAAAACTTGCAAGTTTTAAGTGTGGTTTAAAGACTTGTACACAATACAGGCAATGTCGGCTGTTCTTCCGCACAGCACAGCTCAGGAGAGACAGCAGAGTTTGATATGGTATTCTTGGTGATCAGTGATTACTCTGGCTGCTTTCCATAGACCCTGCTCCGCAGAAGTCTTTTCCATTGGCCAGGGGCAGCTTGGAGCAGATTTGACCCCTTATTCTCCTTTTAACTTCTGTCAGAGTAGATACCATCATTTTACCCTAGATTACTGCAGCTCACTCCTGACCTTTCTAACCAAGTGTCACATCTCTAATAGTAAAATGATGTTCCCTAACACTGAAAGTGAGTGGTGGAACATAGCTCAAGTCAGACTGGTTAGACTTCCCTCTTCCAGCAAATAGATTGGCTTCATCCATACCCTTTGGTGGCCCCCACATTGTCTCTCTGATCACACCCTTAAACTGTGAATATAATATTTGACTCAAGCCAGCTAACCTGCAAACATTTAAATGTTGAAGTTCATAGGGTAGTGCTTGAGACTGAGCCCAGTGAGCTTCTTTGTGAAGATACAGCCAGTAATTTCACAAGCACCAAATTCAATTTACTAGTAAAAAGAGAACTCAGAACAACAGAATCCCCCTTGCAAACACCCATGATACCTTACTCGTGAGAAAAAAGATTGGCCACTGCAGTGATGTTTGCTTTTTGAGAATCTTTTTTTTAGAATTCAGGAGGAACTGCAGGGTTTCTATTACTGATACATTAAAAAAAGTAGAAACACACCAAAACAAAGAATTACTCATTCTAATGGTACACAGGTATCTAACCATGAAGAAACTTCACATGAAAAAACTCCAGTTAGGACATTAAAGTGAGACAGAAAAGACCCACAAATATTTACTTGTTTAATAATCCAAATATCCTTAACATTGGTAAAAGTGGTTGATTTAAAAGACAGCTCTTACTGAAGAAAATTGCTTCCTGAAATTTCTTGCCACATCTGTTTCTAATATAATAAACCTGATCTGCTTTATAAAGAAAATGGTCTAAGTGTACAGGTGAATAAGGTCCGTACTAATGGGGCTTCTAGTATAACATTATTTTGGTGGTGTCAAATATATCAACCATTCCATTAGAACATTATAAACTTTCACTATCAGTACTAATCTTTGTAAATATATGCTGTTCGGAATCGGTCATCAGTTGCTAATTAATGGATAGGAATGTCAAGCTGTTTGTTTTGACTAACACTATAGTAAGTCATACTTTTTTATTCTGGGTGAATATTTAGTAATAAGGTTACCTCTTGTTGTTTGCCCAAACTCTGTTTTATGCTGCAGCATGGCGAATATTTTGGTTCTGAACCGATACCTCTAAACACATAACTAAGGTTAGCTATGACAGTTCAAACTTGTATCACAAGGAGAAGGACAATGAATTTTCAAAGCACCTATTCAGCCAGCCTTAGTGCAATAAGAGTTTAAAGTCTTTCAGAACTCCATTCACTAACGTAGATTTATGGATAATGCATAAAAATGTATTAGACTTTCCAGTGCAGAGAATTAGTGATCTTTATGACTGCGTAATTTCTACTCTAGGTCACAATAAAATTGCCTTGACATTTACTTTCAGCTTGTGAGAAGAAGAAAAGTACTTGCCTGTCATTCTTCTGCCCATCTGAATATCACAGCCTTCAAGACCTTCATGAAGACAACTCAATTTTCCCTATTAGTTAAATTTACTTGCAATATGACATTAGAGATCCTGAATAAAAACCCTTGATGAAAACTTACTTGAAGCCTCTAGTTATGTGCTTCTGGATGTGTGTATATATATGATACAAATACCTCCATAAACAACATAGGTTTTCTTCTATCATTCTCAATATTTTAATGTAAAGGATATGATTAGAGAAAAGAAATTCCAAAGTATAAAATCCCACAGAATCTTCCCAAGAGATAATATTATAGCCTGCCACTTCCCTTCATATCTTGTTACAAAAACAAGGAGATAGGATAAGTTTTCGGAAATCAAATGGAGACATTGGTCTTCTATTGTATTATTATTATTATTGTATTATTGTATTATTGTATTATTGTATTATTGTATTATTGTATTATTATTGTATTCAGTAATTTGGTTTCATCTCCTGTCTTATCTGTGTAGATTGTCCTGTCAGTCAAATGGAATTCCCCAGATACCAGTCTTTTCCTAGGTAGAATGATGCAAGACATATTGCACTCCATTCTAGCATATCAAGAATGTTTACAGCTCCTGAAACAGCTCACTATTTGTATTTTTCATTTCTCTTCAAAAGGCATATATAATTTGATTTTGTCTCCTGTCTCCTGCAGTCCTGAGCATAGGCTGGCACTCCAGCAAAAGGAATAATGTAAGAAACAAAGATCCTCCAAATGTCATACATTCAATTATTTCAGTATTATGTGGTGTTATCTAGCAGATGCAGTATGATCTTCAGCCATCCTGGAAACTGATTTTATCTCAATTTTCCACTACATTATTTATTTAAAGACATTTCTGTGATGTTCATTGTTTAAGTACTAAGCATTCCAAAGTTTTATTAGAAATGTCTGATTATATCTAGATCTTATTTTCACTTCAACTAGAGGATATGTTTCCTAGAGGTTATGCAACTTCTCTGAATTGCAGATATCTTTCAAAGGTCTTCGTGAGTAGAATATTCTCTGTAGTACACAAGAAGATATCTTGAGAAGCACATATTGAGGTTAAATATACTTGATCTCATACTTCCAGAAGTGCATTATTGATTCTCACGTGGCTTCAGTCAAACCGAATATTTATTAACTTCATAGAAATTGAATTAATAATTTGGAAAAAAGGGTTTAGCTAAATATTTCAATAAAATACCAAGACTGGTTCACAGATTTTCTGATTTATCTTAATCATTAAAACATATAATTAATCGAGATATGCATATATGAAATTTCACTTTATTAACATGAAGAATGTTTATCACGAACACAAATATCCTTATTTGTGGGCTTGTAGGCTAGAATTGATCTCAGTGCTTATGAATGATGTCTGAATTATCATGCCAAGGAAACAAAAGTGTAAAAATAAAAGCAAAACAATTTCTTTCAATATTGCACAAGATTTTTCTTAAAGTAGATTAGCATTCATAAGGAACTGGGAAGAAGATATTTGCTTTAGTGATTGTAGCGTGTTGGCCTTGGCTGCATGCCAGGTGCCCATCAAGCTGCTCTATGACTCCCCTCCTTGTCAGGATGGGGAGAGGGAGAAAATAAGATGGAAAAAAACCCTTGGGGGTCAAGGAAAAGTGCAGATTAATAAGACAAAAGCAAAGGCCAGACATAGAAGCAAACGAAAACAAAAGATTTATTCTCTACTTCCCATCAAGCTTCCTGAGAAGCAGGGCTTCAGTATGCTTAGCAGTCACTCCAGAAAACACACATCCTAATAAGTAATGCCACCCCCATCCCACCCCCCTCCCATTTCTCTTAGCTTTTACTGCTGAGCAGATGCCATAAAGCGTGGAATATCCCTCTTTTTCAGCTCAGCTGTCCTGGCTGTGTCCCCTCCCAAGCCTGCTGGTGAGGGGGAATGTTGGAGAGACAGCCAGCACTGCCAGCACTGCTCAGCAGTAGCCAAACACTGGTGTGTTATCAACACCTTCCCAGCACCAACAGGCCAAAGCTGTGAATGAAAATTAAATTGAGTAAAAGTTGAAGACTGGGCATATTTTAACTAATTTACAGAATTTAAACTCCAGATTTCTCAGCAAAAAATGATTTTGCCATAGGAAAATTAACCACGTTCATCGTTACACTGAAGAATATCTGTACTTACTCATTACTCATTAATTACTCATTAATTCAGTTGAAAATTTAGGTGGCTAGACCAGTATAAATGTGGCCTTAATTAATGTAATTACATAAACTGAAGTAAAAGGGTGCATTAATACTTCACAGATTAGCAAACGAAATAAAAGTTTTAACCTCTCTTGTGAAGTTTCCTGACAAGTGCAGGAAAAGTACAGTAAACAAAGTATAGCAGTGTCCTAGACCCAGACAAGTGCTCTTAACACTGGATTACAAAGTCAGACCTCATCTTGTTGAATTTTTTTCCCCAAAATATTGAATTTTAGTGGGTTAATGAGCAGAAAAGAATATTTCAGTAGAAGTATTGAAGGATGTCCCAAACTATACAGTCTCTTTTGAACTAACCCTCCCTTTCGATCCTGTGCCTGTGTAGCAAGTACACACTTCCCAAATGGGTGAATTCTAGACTTAAATTTAGTGAAGTGCATGGATTCAGGTTTAGCACTTTGATATGGCAATATTGTACTACTATAATACGCTACTATCAACCTCCTCCTTGAAGCCAGGTCTTTGAATGAAAGAGACTGAGACTCTCCATTTCTGTGCAGAAACTAGTTGGGTGAGATGTATTTTAGACCATCTACTAAATCAGGGGTTGCTGCTAATTTAAGAATTGTTTTGCTGCAAATCTGCATATAATTGATCTGCAATAGAATTTAGGTGGGAAACGGGTTAGCAACCTCTCAAAATGGATTGTTTGTTTAGATCTAGACTTCTATATTTGCCTATCTAGAAAATATTATGATCCAAAATGTTGATGCCAGAAGTGCATAAAGCTCTCAAGGATCTGGTAGCCTTATAAGGGCTTTTCAGGATCACAGTGGATTTTTTTATTGCCTAAAATATTTTTAGGGCTCACTGAAGATTCTCTGAATCTTTGCTTTCTCTGTGTTATGTTGAATTAGAGGTAACGTTTCCCACCTTCAAAGAGCTGATATGAGATTGAGTGCATTGCTATGAATCTTCATAGAAAATATTTTCTTCTGCCTGTTAAGTAAGACCAATGACAAAACATTTTTACCTTTCAAAGATAATCAAGAGTTTTAATACAAGTATCTTTTTATATTGGCCAAAAAATTGGTAACATTTTGGTTTTCAAAGGAAAAATGAGGTAGTCCATAAAAAAGACTTAAAATAATTATTTCTAACTTTTAAAAATATTTTGGGAAAATCATCAGACTAAAGTAATTATACTGGATTAATACTGACACAAATACTAATGAGAATCTAGGTAAACCATCATCTTACCACATTCAATAGAGATGAATTCTGCTAGGAAATATTTTGTAATATATTTAAGTCATGGAAGTGATTGGTGCACATTTAAAGTATTTGTGATTAAGCAGAGCTTAAGACTTTAAATCAACCTTCTTAATTTTCTTGGGCATGATTCCCCTGTTACTGCACTCATAAGCAGTATGATAGAGATGTGTAAGAATATAAGAATAGGAATATACTTAGTACAGCCAAAATCTCAAGTATTAATAAGTGAAGTGCAGTGGTCAAAGCCAGTCAAACCATGCATTCTAAACAGGTAACCTATGAAAGTGTGAGCAAGGTACGCCCTTTGTATTATTAACAGTAAACTATTGTGTATGTCCTGTATACTTGAAGGCTACCATTACCATTCACAGATGGTGTTTTCCTGGTAATAATATAATATTCAGAAGACATTAATCATGTAGGTATTTCTAGCAGCATTTTTATTTCTTCTTATTATTAATTCATTAGAAATTTCTCACATCTTGATATCATTATTGTATACTGAATGTAAAAAAGATTTTTCTAGTGATTTTTTTTGGCATACTGTAGTATTTATTAATTTTAAAATTAATTTAATGAAATTATATACATTTTCCTTGTATTTTATTCAGTATCTACTTATTCTATCTGGCAAAACATGCCTAGTCTTCAAAATGTGTCCTTTGACTAGTTAAACAGCTCAGCTCTAACCCACAGCTAGTACTTGTGTCCATTACCTTTAATCCAGTCAACAGGATTGATGATAAGTAATTGAAGCAGGAATACTGTAGAGTATATGGGTGGAGTTGGAGGCCAGACTTGTCTCAAGGAACTGATGTTAAAGATAGCAAAGTGGGCCTCCTCTGACTTCTTAGTTTCCCTATGTTGATATTGTACAAATGAAGAATAAATGCTATTGATAAAGCAGGACCAATTTAAAGAGTGAAAGCTACTCCTGATGAGAGATAACCTTTCCTTTGATTCCGACAAAAGTAAGAAATGTGAGTATCTAAGACTGTATGTCCCCCCACCTTTTTTTTTTGGTGGGGTTTTGTTTTGGTTTTGGCTTTGGCTTTTTTCTTGCAGCTTCAAAACTTTCTTTTTTTTTTTTTTTCCATCCCATAGTTGGAATGTGTGAAGGGCCCATATAAACAAAAATAAAATCCATCACAGGCTACTCTGCTGGAAAAATTTGGGCTAGCTCAGCTGTGGGGTATGGCATTGTGGAGGACTGAGAAGAAGGAAAAGGATCTAAATGTACTGAAAATATTAGGAGACATGAATAGAACCTCAAGAATTATATATTCAGGGTACTGGGGAAGTGGTTATCTTTACACCACAATAGAATTCTTCAGGAATAAATCAAAGACTCAACTTGAATAGTTAAAGGAGAATAGCAGGAGAAGACATTAATATTGCGCTTGTCTTAATGGCCCACCATGAAAACTTGATAGTCTCCATTCCCAGATGACAAGGGACCATTATTTTCAATGTTCTGTGCAGGATAAAAACTTTAAAACCTCAGCCCACTAAAGCTATATTAAGATTTATTATAGAAAAGTCATTTAAGTCATTTCAAAAATGTTCCAGGTGTATAGATTAATAACCATTTCATTACTTACTACCTTTTAAAACTAGGATTTAACATATTGGTCCATTTCAGCAGCAAGAGAGGTTGAGACTTTGCCATAATTCGTTTTTCAATGTCTGTTCTTGCTGAGGCTCACCTAAGCATGAATGGGTTTTCTTGGTTTTACATAGTGTGATTTTGTTTCTTAAACCTATTTGTGGCCTTCCACAAACAGAAAAATCATTTGAGTTTGTAAATGCAGCACTGTTGTACTGGGAGTCCACAACAGTACATGGCACTGCAAGTGCAGCCTCAGGAGAGATAAAGAGTGGGGAATCATCACTTATCCTGGTCAGCTGTTTGTGCTCTTGCTAATGCAATGTAGTATGTGTCTTGCATAAATTGCTTCAAATGACTCATATTCCTTGTGCTTTCCACCAAGAAAACTTTATTGATGATAATATTTGGAGTGTAAAAAAAAAAAAATTTCAGAGTCGTTACACTATAATAGAAGAAGGTTAATATTTCGATTATTTATTGCTGTCACCATGACCAGGGTGACATGGCAGAGTAAGTTCATTTCACCACAGCCATTAGAAATGCAATGTCAAAGCTACAGAAGATTAACATGAGGTTCAGATGCATATTCTAGAAAATGAATTAATACAGAAAACAGGGTAAGTGTGAAAAAGAATCCTAAAGGCTAACATGCAGAAAGCATTTCACCTGGTAACATAAAGGTTATTTTTAAATGTTTTAATATAAATATAAAATATATATTTATATTATATAAATATAAATATAATATAATATAAATATATAAATATATAAATATACATATAAAAATACATATAAATATAAATATAAATATAAATATATCATATTTTAAAATAAACTATTTATTTGACTAAGCCTGAAAATATAATGACTGGGAAAAAGAATTTATTCACTGTTTTTTTCTGCTTTAACACTTCAGAAAGAAATGTTCAATTTTGTTTTGTTCAAATGTTCAATTATACTGTTATTATTGTTAATACCAGTACATCAGGTACATCTGGTACATAGTACATCTGTACATCTCTGATGTAGAGATAAAACATGTGATCAGGTTAGATAAAACTTACTGTGATGGAGAAAACAACAGTGATGGATTTACAGAACAGTTCACTTAACTCTGGTTCTTGAAACTATACAGGAACATGGTTATTCACCTAAGAGGTAATAACAACCCACCAATATCATTTTGTCAAGAGCAGCTAATGTCAGATCAGTGTAATCCTTTGATGAGACTACTGGTCTGTGAATTCCAGAGGGATGAGTGCAGTATCTTGATCCCAACAGCCCTCTGGACATGGTTCTGTCCAGAGTTGCAGTGGGCAAGTCAGGAAAAAGAGAAAAGAAGAAATTGCTAATAATTGAGTGCATAATTGGAAACCAACATTCTCTGTGTAGTTATCAATAGTTTGTTGTCAAGTCAGAAGGACAGATCTGGGATGTTTGGATGATAAAATAGGGCCCATGCTTATAAAATCTCTGTATAATATTTAGCTGTAAAAGGTTTAAAAATCTCTGAAGGATCAGAATCGAATTCAAATGACGTGGGTAAGCTGGAGAAATGGTGGTACCAGTAAGATGATTTTTCTTAGTATCAAATGGAGATATCACATCCAGGAAAGAAAATCAAATGCATAACCGCAAATTGAGAATTAACTAGCAGGACAGAATGTTACAGAATCTTAAAGTGGAAAACTACAAAGTATGGAAATATCTTTCCAACTTAGTTGCTTTTTCCATTAAAGCCAGATGTCATTGGATTTCTGTTAAGACAGTAATTATTATATTCCAAGTTCTTTCTGGTATAAATATGAACAGTTTCAAACATTTTTCAATTACTTAATGTAAACTCAGGGAAAATCAGTAAGAAAGAAAATTTGGAAATTATCTGAATCAAGGAATGAGATTGTTAAGGCTGCAGAGGGAAAGATAGGATAACAGCATTAAGAAGGAAATCAGAACAAGGACCATAAAAAAGTTCAAATATGTGAAATGTTAACAAAGAAAACAGTAATGAGTTACATTCCACAGTTGTAGTACACAGGGCTAGGAAAAAACAAAAACAAAAACAAAAGCAAAAGCAGTTTAAATTTGCTTCAGTAGCTAATAAGACAGAATACTAGAAAACATTTCTAACTGTAAGGATTTTCAAATGGGATCAAGCTAGTGTGGGAAGCTGTCCAATCTCCCTGCTGAATGTTTTTATGATTAACATAGGAGACAAACATCTGTCAGGGGCTGCTCAGTTATACTTGACCTTGACTCAAAGCACGGAAGTGCACTAGCCTAATCTATAATCCTGAAATATTAACATCCTTGGGACAGGAGACATGCAGATTTCCAAAAGCTGCGGGGAAAAAGCCTCTCTTGATTTTATCAGTGCAGTTCACAGAGGAGCCATCTACAAGCAATAAAGAAAAAGAACCTCTTTAAAAATACATGAAGGGCAAATGTGTTTTCTTTATCAGCTCCAGCAATTTGGTGCACATTATAATTTCTTTCTGCTGTAACTTCCAGGGTCCCATTGATCTTGTGACGTGGGAGGACTCCTAGGTGGGAGTCTGTTACCCTGAGCAACATGACAGCATTAAATCAGTTGTGCTCTGGGAAAATGAAAGTAGGCTACATGCATATTTGCATCTCTGCCAATAAACACATTAGTGCTGCAAGTGCAGGAACTTTTACCATATTAATCTGTTAGCTTCCCCTATTAATATTCTTTTAGTGCTACCTGTCTTCCATCTGCTCCATAAGAAGGGTAAGGGACCTGTTTGTCATAGGCCTCATACTGAACTCTGCTCAGTTGGTCTGCTTTGTTGCATACATTCATTTTAAAGTTCATAAATGAGAAATCCAATAATATGCAACTAGAGAAACCAGCTGGTTTTCATGCCATTTTAGCAGAATAATTATTTTTGTGTTGCTAAAACACGGAAAGCTTTCTTACTTCTAAGAATAATTTTAGGATTTACAGAGCACAGCTTTTGATTCATACCTACTGCTAAAATATTTTTTCCTCTCTCTGTATTAGTACATCCAGTGTTAGATCTAGGAGAAATTTCTAGATATGCCTCAATGCAGTCGAGTTTGGATTAATCTTTCTAGGTTTGCTATGTAAGAGTGAGGCTTCTAGATTGTTCTAGTTCATCTACATCCCTGCTATGGTCAGTGGGTGGAGAAGCACCTTGAGCCGGTGAGTCATCTCCCCTGCAGAAATTTAAAGCAAACTGAAACCCAGGACTATGGGATTCCTGGATAGTATTACACGTCTCCGTCTTGGATGAATAAAGAGCTCAGAATGTGGAGAGGTGATGACACAAACCAACTCAAGCTGGGTGCTCTTGTAGTCTTTTTAGGGGCAGCTATAACATACTTTCCCAGATGTAATTTGGAAAAAAAACTACCCTGTTAGAAAATTTCCTCCTTGAAGACAAATTTTAGGGTTGGGACTTTTTTCTCTTGCTTTCAGATGTGAGGACTTTTTGTGCTGAAGTGATCCCACATGAGGTCAGCCAGGTTTGAAGGTGCACCTTGGATTATGACTCCTAAATGAAGTACATTTTCTTCCCCACCAAGGTTAGAATATATTGTACTGCAACTCAGCAGCTGGAGAGGTTGTTGCTGCAGGCTGGCTTGCAGGAAATATCAGATGGATCTAAACAGAAATGTTCAGCTCAAGCTGAACACCTCCACCCACTTGTTCAGAACTCTGAGCTCTTTCCTGAGGGCAGGCACTGCGCACCAGAGCAGGAGGCAGATTTTTCTGTACTAGGTCCACATGGTGAGACTTGCCTAGAAATAAAGACTTCACAGTTGAATCCAGTATGAGCCTTAGGAATCTTGAGTCCACTCTATCTATTCTAAGAAAAAGGACTAACCTCCAACTCTGTTTAAATGGGATCAACTTCTAGTGCCACTTATGTCCTTTTACCAGTGATTTTTTTAGCATGTGCTCACTGAGAATTTACTGTGTTATATTACAGTATTTGATAAATTGCTTCTCAATTTCTTTAACTAATGATCTAATTTGGAAAGTATACACAGTACGAATTTTGGATAAAATGGACTATAGATCAAAATAAGCAACTTGAAGCTCTTCTGACTTTCTCCAATAAGTTGACAGCAGGAGCCAGGGGACTTGCTCAAGTGTGAGTGATGTACAATGGGGAGTAACATAATGTTGAGACAGGAAATGTAAGACATCATTATCTTAATTTATAAATTATAAATCTCTTTTACCACATCTTCAGTCCTGTGAGCCTGCTCTTCAGCTGTGAAACTTAAAACAATAAATGAGAATAATCAATATCCCTGTAAACATGTTGGCTATGTTTCCGACTAAGATGATTAAACATGCAATTTTATGCTTAGTTTCAAATCTGATGTCAATAATTTTTCAAACTAATAGAAGTAATTTCATAGTGATGAATTTTCTCTTTTATACAGATATCTAGTCCTATTCCTGTGCTGTTATGTTAATGTAGAGTTTTGCAGGTAAACAGAGCCCTAGGACCGGTGGACCCAAGCCAGCTCTGCACTGGAAGTATTCAGCAGTGATAAGGGTAATATTCAACGATACAGCCCTGATGAGAGGCGAGATATATTAGGTTGTACTCACAACCTCATAATGTCTGTGGACTAGTTTGGAGTGCAGATGGTTAAGAACACTTCTGTCTGAATAAGAAATGGTGACATATCTTTCAGTCTGCCCAAATGAATTTTGAATTCTTACCAGAAGTTCAAAATCTTTGTGGCACTTACTGTCCTCTTTCCTTATCTTTCTCCTCTTTTAGATGAAAGAAACAGGGAAAGCGAAAGCAGGCATATTAATAAAAAATGGTTTTTTATTCCAAATTTTTCCTTGGGGCTTCCAAATGGAATACAACTTCTTTCTCGATTCATCCAAAGTACTATTGTCTTTTCTATCAGCTGTTAAACATATTTCTTTTCATTTCAATAAATCCAGAACTATTTTTTCTGAGCTTTTATTGCTGTTTAAGCATCCTATTATCTTCAAATTCATTTTGGACCATCCATTTAATTCAGATGAAAGAGTCAAGTATGACAAGACCTATTTCTGCAGTGAGCAGAATTAACCTCTACAAAGAGCTCATAGAAGCGGCTCTCGTGTCGGTACCTAGACAGAAACTGATTAAAACAGACACCGCTACATGGAAATATTATACATTTTAATAATGCCAGACAGTCTCAGGAGTATGATTGGTAATGGATTCCATCTGGTTTGGTTGTCTCTGTTCTGTCTCAGAGTGACTTTATAATTAGCTTTGAATGTAAGCCCTGTAACTTCAATCCTGAAATAAGCTAGGTGGCATCATAAAAGTTTAAAGGCAATATACAGGCTTAGATTTTCATTTTGGGAGATTCACATAGGAGGTCAAGGATTGACTTCAGTTAATCATGCATTCTGATACTTGATTTAAAAGATCAAGTAGATGAACTGGATATAGCTGAGGATAGTGAATTAAATTAAAATATGCAAAATGGTCATTTAGATAAAGTAAATCTTAATGGGCTTTTTATCACTGAAAAAATCCTGAATTTGACTTACTTTAAATTGCTAGTACAAAAAAAATTACTAGCAATTCAAAAAGGAGATGTGAGATGCAAAACTTCTTTGTCTCTAAAAAATAAAATAAAGATTGAGAAACTCACTATACCTTTACTGATAGTGTTATTAATGAATTTGACTTATTATGCAGTACCTTTGCATCTATTACACAGAGAATTATTTACCTCAGGAATTATTTACTCTACAAATTAATCCTTTCCAGAAATCAAATCCCTGTGCATACCTAAAAGACACTAAATTTTATCATCTTCATTGGGAAAAATAATCTAAATTAATTTGAATTGGTATGTTGTTCTTCAGTTATAGTTTATATACATTGCTTCCCCTTGTTGCCAGTCAAATGTAACAGGATGATAACTTTTAAGCAAAGTCTTTTCTAATTATGAAGCAAAATATCAGTCAACTGAGCATTGACTAAATGCTAATTCTAAAGCAATAGAAAATGGAAAAGGTGAATTGTAATCATTAAAGAGATTTGGAGGTGAAAAATAATACCTTCCATCCATCTTGTATAGTCAGTAAAACTGGGAATTACTTAATTCATAATTAGCTAAAATTTATAAACTGAACACTTCTGACAGTAATAATTGATTATATAGAACGTCATGGAAAGCACTTTTAGCTGTGTGAATTGGATGCCTGAGAGAAATCCTTCATCTTATCTGGTGTATATCTCAAAAAACTAAGACACAGGCATATATTTTACTTAAAACTGTGCTGAAATTAGGTTTCTATAAATTCTACTGTTACCTTTTCAAAGGTCAGTTATGGTCAGTCAATGGCACTGATCCAAACTGTTGGCAATGGTAAGTGATGTAGACTGACACCAGCAAGAATGAACTACCATGGGTTTAAAATAAATTTGACGTAAGACTACAAAAAGATTCTTCATCATTGTGAATAGTTAATTATATTGTGATTCTGCACTTATGATGAAAATTAAATGGCTTCTGAATCAGATTTCCCAGCAAGTAAGTTCACATAGGCACAGATCAGTAGCAGTCCTTACTGGTGTTTGAAAATTTCTAGCTCTCAGGAAAAGAGGAAATCTAAGAAAAAACATAGGTGATGACACTTAGGTTCTAGTGTGAAACACCAGTGATATTCGCAGTAGTAGTTCTAATGTCATCTAAAAGCCACAACTGTTAAGACTCATTTAATAATATACTGTAACTTTTTTAAAAAAAGCAAGTAAGCAAACCTTAGTTTTAGCTTTTACTTTTTAAACAATTTTGACAAAAAGCTTCATAATGAAAATTCCTTGTAACACACTTTCAGTGCAGTTTTGCCTTTTGATTTATTGGTATTTGTTGATGGAGCATGATGAAAGGTCAAATTCAAACAGCAGATGGGTAGGATTTTCTCAAATCACAAAATATATGCACCTAAGCCAGTGCCTCCAATGTTCCATAGCTGAGCTTCATTCCCCTACACCATCTTGGTCTTTTTCTTACTGTTGTGGGTTGGAGCTGAACTTAATTGACAGTTGTTCGATCCAATGGCGCTTCTGTGATTTTGCATATTTAAACCTGCTGGAGGGGCGGGAACAGCCTCTTTGAATTCAGCTGGCGGCTGGAGAAGCGGGGGGAGGGGGACAGCTCCAGGCCCGGCCCTGGGGGAGCTGGGCCGAGCACCCCTCCCCCCAGTGCCAGGGGGCAAGGGGTCCCTAGCATGCATCAGGGCCCCCCCCCAAAAGCTGCAAGCGGCCAAAGAGCAATGGGGGCTGCAGGGCCAAGATCGTCAGAGCAGCTCCCAAGATCCGGGAAAAAAGAGACTGAAGAAACTCAGACTGAAGAAACTATTAAGCAACTGGCAGCATCGAAGGAGAAGAGCTTTTCCTTCAACAGAAGCTGTTCACCATGGAGTTAAAGTTGGAGGAAGAAGTAGAAAGTAAGTCAGGAGGGGTGGAATGGAAGATGGCGGCAGAAAGAAGAGGGCGGNAACGGACAGACTATTGCGGTGGCAGTTTAGAAACCACACGGAAGCAGAGAGGAGACCTCTTTCTTTTCCCTGTAGTTTGCAAAGACTTTTTAAGAACTCTAATATTGACCAGACATTCCACCTTTGTTACCCTCCTCTCTCTCTTCTGAGAAGCCTGTGAGGAGGCCTCATGCCCCGGAGTGATAGGGGCTGGGGGAGGGGTGGTGCTGGCAAAGAAAGGAATGTGGGCTTTGTTTTTTTTTTTACTTTTTACTTTCTTAGTGTTTCCTTTTCTTTTAATCCTACCTAGTAATAATAAACTATCTTTATACTCTTTAAAGTTTCTGAGCCTGCTTTGTCATTTCTCCTAGTTCATATCTCACAAAAACAAATAAGTGAACTAAATCACAACTACAGTTCGTGTTTCTGCATGGTTATTGAATCTAACCTGTTACACTTACTTTCGGTGTGTTCATATTTCTGACAGTCTCCTAACCACTATTATTATTGCCCACATAAGGTAGAACTGTCCAGTCCATTTTTCTCTCATTCAAATAATGCTAAACTTTGATTGAGACTAATTTTAATACAGTGCCAAAATGAATGGGAGAAATATAAAGAAAGGCTTTAAAAGCTATGGGGAAAAAAAGTATTATATTCTCTTATGCTATCTGAAGATGTCCTATGACATCTTCAAAGACAGCTCTGGTTTGATTTAAATTATGGATAACATCTTAAAACATCAGATCTAAAAATAATTCAAAATTAATCTGGAAGATAGCCAATGAGCTGCAGGCAGGGAAGAAAATATTCCTGTATTTCTGCATATGATCACAAAATATGTTATTGCAGCAAGGTAATACAGCTCCATGCATATCTAGTGAATAATATTAAAAGCAAAGCAATAACGTGAAAATAAATAAAACTGTAATGCATTGACCTCCTCTCAATCCTGTAACACAAATGTTGGGTTTTTTTCCTTTGATACAGCTGTAAGCCATTTTGAATAGTGACAATGAAGTATAAAGTCTTTCACACACATACATTTAATCACATATACATATACATGCATCACCTAAATTAAAAAGTCTTATAAAAGTCCAACAAGCATTTAGCTACATCTACTCACATAAAAAATAACCCCATTTTACTGGTGTCAGAGAATAAAAAATGAAAAAATAAATATTAAATACGTGAATAATTGCAAACTTTCTCATTTTCTGGTGATTGCTGTTTGTTTTCCTTCAACCTGTGAAAGAATTTTCTCTTAGAGGCTGTTTTTAAAAATTGACTAAAACCTTCCTTTGGCCGAGATGACAGAGGTTAGGCTAAAAAAATTACCTTAAATGAAAAAGTAGAATTCTTGCACAGTTTCATCATCAGGATGCTTGTATCCAGCTAGTACAAAGTAAGAGACAGCTCTGACTTTTAATGAAAAAGTTGTAAGATTGCAAGTAGATTAACTGCTATGCATAAAAATGTACTAAGCCAGGAAAACTACTAAAATGACAGACTTCTTTGAACACACACTTAATAATCCATAATTCTATGGTTTAAATACATAATCTCTAAAAAGTTTATTTTACTTAAGGCAGTACACAGGTTATACTGAAAAAGCAAATATTCCAAGGGGACTACTGGTAGGAAAGATGAGGTTCTCAAATATACACAAGGAGCTGAATTTCTTTTAGTCAAACGTCTTGTCTAATCCCTGCAGAATTTCACCAGGTTGCTTGGGTCGAGTTCATGGCTTCACACACAATGACAGGTGGTCCTTCGAAGGAGAACAGCTTTTGGTTTTTAGATTTCTGTTACTGAACACTCTGTCTTATTCACAGTGACCTTTTACACTTAGTGCCAAAATGGTGCACTGTTTTTTTAGTTTGAGGTTGTACAGCTTCATTTTTCAGACCTAGAACAATTCTATAATTATTTTTTTTCTGCATTCAATGGTATTTTCCCTTTGCAAGTATTTAAAGGTCATGAACTTGTCACTTCTTTGCCTCATCTGGGATAAAGTATTGATTCTCACTGAAAGCAAAATTGGGATTGTTACAGTCCTTTTCTGGCCACTTCCAGCTTTTATAATTTTTCAGCTGCATGAACAGGCTAGTATCTTTCACTACGGTCTCCCTGTCAGGTTCACACCAATGAAAACATACCTTTCTTTTGATAAACATCTATAATGTTTTCTCACATCACAGATTTTCTCTTAGAAGCCATGTTATAATCCCTATATCTTTTAATTATAATTAAAATACATAATTACATTATAAACTTTGAATTTAATGTTAGAGTATGACATATTCAGAATTGGCATCATGTCATCTGCTTCCAAAATACTGGAATTTTTTTTGCTGGTTTTGGTGGGTTTTTTTGTTTTTGTTTTAATAAACACCTCTTTAGAAGGGTACTTTATTAATAAATGGTTAGGTCTAGTTTCTAGTTTGTGGCCTATGGATGTATATAAAAGTAAAGGGCATAGTATTAAGTTCCCCAAGTTGGATGACAGATAATAGATGATTCATAGTGTGAAGCAGAACACATCACACAATCAAACTCCAAACCTTACTCCTTTGTGCTCAACTTTATTTTTTTAAAGAGGAGGAGATGGAATGTGGGTATGGGAATTTTGCCCTGTGATTGTTTGATAACCACAGACAAATATCTCATGTTTGCTGTTCATGCACATACAAATATTCCATGACAAGACAATGGGATGAACAATACAGGACAAGGAAAGTGATTGAGGAAGTCCCCCAGGAACTTAGAGAAACACAGCTAAGTCAATATTATAAAACTGTACAGTCTCATAAGGGAAATACCTTAGCACTTTCAGTTTATCCTGATCTGTGCCACAGTTTTACATTTGGTTGTTATATTCATTTGGCTAAAAGCTTCTTAGGCAATACGATAAGCAAGTATATTTTGTTTACTAAACCCTTGCATTCTGGCACAGAAGGGGATCATCAACAAGCTTTGCTCTATTTAGTAATAAGAGAAGTATAGTGGCTAGTAAAAAAAAAATTAGAGCTCATGACAATTGTATGTATTTGAGTATAACTGGAGTTTTAGATTTTTTTGCTAACATCAATTGCAATAGCCTAGAGAGAAACAGACAGGTAATGTGCAATTAAATTGATGCATTAGTATGTTAGAGGAAGTCATATAAAAGTGAGTGTCCCAAAGAAAAGTATCATGTTGGCCTCTAGAGATTAACATGAGTTATCTGCTAATCATAAATCTGAATTTTATGCAGGAAATAAAGTTTATTGAATTTTTCGTATTTGTATGAGGTAGATGTGGGTCTCTGTTAACTGTAATCTGTATATTTTCTTTTGCATTAAATCAATTGAAAAAGTATGTAACAAGGGATTACTTTCGTTCCTCATATCCATGTACATATGTATCCACACCATGTGTACAAAGACACATTCCCCTACATGTGTGCACATATATATACATTTCTGAGTTGAGGGCAGATGTGTCTTTAAAACATTATTTTTATTTATTTTGGAAGTCTAAAGAGTGAATTTGAAAATATAACTTCAGTTTTCCTCTAAACTATTTTGTTTACCACCATGGAGTGTTTCAAAATGCATCCATCTACAAGAGCTCCTAAACAACTCTTCATTCAGACATAATGGTAATGTTTCATGAGTTTCCATGGCCGTTTCTGTATTGCACTCTGCTGTTCCAAATAATGCAAGGAGTAAGACAAATTGGCACTCAGCAACAGCCAAGGGAGGAAAGGTCTGGAAAAAAATTTCTTGCTAGAGATTTGAGCAGATTTCACATAAAAGCAAGCCTGGTAGGAGAAACAGAAAATGGAAAACTGCTTCTGCAGAAGTAACCTGGACACAAGGGAAGACAGTGGTCCAGTTGCCTGTTCTTGCTATAACCAAAGAGAATTGTAAATTGATTGAGCTTTCAGATGTGTTCAGGTAAAGGCCATTGTTGATTCTGTGATAATTTCTCCTCAGGTTTTATGGTCTACTGTGACATGCAGTGTTAATTATTTCTTGAAGCGTGAAGTTTTCCTGAGAATAAGGTTTATGCAGACCAGAAAAATAGGTACCTGCTGCTCCCATCAAATCCTGCAGTTATTTGTCAACTGTTTCCAAAAATCCATTATATATGCAACAGAAAGCGCAACTGACAGAGCAAAATAGCAGTCTAAAAAGACAAACAAAGGTACCATTTTGGCAGTCCAGCAGCATTCATTTTTTCCCATTTATCTTTATGTAGGTTGACTCCAAGTGTTTGGCTAAAGAAACAAATCCAAATTGAGTCATAATATAAAATCTTATTCCTATACATTTAGGAATAGATAAAGCATTCCCCTTTCCCTCCTCCATCATCATCAGCTTTTGCTATCTATTACTTCATTATGACATCACATAACTCGCATTAAACCTATTTTTATAAACTTTCTCACCATTGTCAAAAGTTTACTTTATTTCCAAACTGCATTGACAACGAGGTGAATTGACACACTAAGTCTGTGGTAGTTTTATACTATGGACTAAAGTCCCATAGTTCAAAAGGATGAGATTACCAATATTAGGAAATAAATGATACTAAGTGGATTTGTGTTGCAGTGCGCGGACCAGTTTTTATATTTTATTTATTTTATACGGTTTAATCTTTATTTTTTTATGTATTTTGTTTGGTTTGGTCTGTTTCCCCCACCCTGTTAAGTGGTTCGGTCTCCTCCCGTTCTCTGTTCTCGAGAGAGTTTCCCAGCTCGTTCTCAGATCAGGTTGCTGCACCCACTCCGCCCACTCCCTTGTGATTGACTGTTAACGTGTTATGTTCCCGTTGGCCCTCAGATGGATCCACCCCTTGTTCCTCCCCCCCTTAAAAGACCTGTGCAGCCCCAGACTCGCTCTCTTGGCTCTGGGATTCGGTGCCTGACTCCACGGAATAAACATCTCCGTACGAGCCACGCCGGGTCCGTGTCCTCCCTTGTGCCTATGCTTCTTCTCGACGCGCTCTGCCACCCTTCTCTGGCTGGGAATCCTCTTCCCTGGCTGTAGCGGCTACTGCTAAGCCAGAGGCTCTGCCGGTTCGGCTGTTCCCGGTGGCGCTTGGGAATTCCAAGTACCTGGACGGGACGGCAGAGGGTAACTACCCTCAAAATCCGGGCGAGGGCTGGTTCCTCACGCCGCCGCGCATCCAGAGATTTGTGTATATTTCCCTAGAGTATTTATTTCAGCATGGCTGACCTACATTGAAAGAGAGATTGCTATTTATTTATAAAATTTTTATATGTTTCTAGTTTAGAATGATACTTCAAATAAGAGATGAAAATGTAGAAAATCTACTGGAGATTTTACAACCTGATATTGTGTGTGCACTTAGGACATTGAATTCAAGCTGTACAACATTTTGTAAATTAACAATTATGTTACATAGGAAGGGGATTTAATTAAAATTATTTTGGAGTCTTAGTTAAGGTTTACTGTATTTGCATCTTATAGTACCATCTTTTTTTTCCCTTCCTTTTTAACATGTACTATCTGAAGAACTCTGCAATTCAACATTATACCCTTGTGTATCATATCTCTTGTTTGCTACCAACACAGAGTTTTCTGAACTCTGGTCTTACCTTTTATTTTAGCTTTTCTCCTCTATTTTAGGGAATATTTTAAAGATCTTTTGTATGTCCCTTGTATTTTCTGCAGCTGTTTCATGGGCTACTGTCCTTGAACCAGTTCTTGTCTCACATCACTTCACGTTAATATCTCCAAATGAGAACTATCTGTGAGATCAACTAGTAGCTGAATTGTTTCCAAAACCATCTTGGCTGCCTTCTGGAAGTATTTTGTATAAATTTGTTGTCAGCTGCAGCTCTACTTGGCTAAAATCTCTCTTAATCTCTCCCACATGAATATTTCCTTCCTAACTTTCTCAACTGCGATGTCATCCTTCTGCTGACATTTAAAACTCTGTCTCAGAGAGCTTTCTGGATTTTCATGACTGGGGTACATTTTATTTAATCTTCTGTAAAACCCCTCACTCCTCTCTAGCCAGATGCTTTTTGCTCAAAGTCTCTGATGATACAGCTGTACTTTCTCTGGACCCAGCAATGTCTTATTCCCCTCCTCACCTCATGTTCAGAATCATGTTTTCATGTTTACCTACTCAAACCTGTAATAAATATTTTAATAGAATTAGGAGAGATCCTCCCAGTTAATAATTTAAATGTTTTCTTTGAGAATCATGAGTGAAATAAAATAATGGTAGAATGAATTTTCTGAAATAATTTTGTATGTTTTCTTTCATATTTCAGTCAACCTCATCTGTGACTAACACTGCTCATATGATTCTCCCAGTCCTCCTCACCAATACACACCGGTCTTCTTTATTTGCATTTTCACCTGGACTCAAAGAAATTGATCAAGGTCTTCTTTTCCTGAGACCCATCAAACTCTTTTTAATTAATATCTGCCAAGGTCATTAATGAATTTTCAACATATAGTGACTTATGTTAAAGAACAAACTAAAAAAAGACTGAAATAGGCCAAGGTAAAACAAAACTAGTAAGCAAACACCCTGAGGTGCATGAGAGATGTTGAAAGCTTCCTGTCACAGAAAAACATCATAGAAATGTTAACCTGAGTCATTTAATAAAGTTAGCAATAAAAAAAAGAAGAACAAAAGCAAGAAATTGACTTGAAATACTGCTTCAAGCTATAGCTATCTCTTAAATATTGTAGAGTATATATTTTTGTTGTGATTTACCCCCAGCTGACAACTAAGGACTGTGGAGGAGTTCACTCACTGCCGGCTTACCCCTGGTGGGATGGAGAAAAGTACTGGAAAAAGGAAAACTTATGGATTGAAATACAAATAGTGATGAGCCATATACTTGCTCAGCACCCACTGACTGCAGCCAGTGGCCAAGCAGGGATCATCAGCTCCTCCCAGTTCACATACTGAACACAACACTGCATGCTATGGAATATCCCTCTGGCTGGGTCAGGCCAGCTGCCCCGGCTGTGCTCCCTCCCAGCTTCGTGTGCACCTACTCACTGGCAGAGCATGGGAAACTGAAAAATGCTTGGACGTGGGACAAGCACTGCTTAGCAATAACTAAAACATCAGTGTGTTATCAAAAGAAGCCTTTGAAGGTAATGTTCTTGCTCTACCTAACAGATAATACCAGAAACACAAATGGAACTGTTCCCTCTTTTGCTCGGGATATTCCTGGTCTGTTCCAGCCAAAAACAGGAACTGGCAAGAGAGTCTGTGTTTTCTGATGTAATGCTATGAGCCAGAAAAGAACATTTAAGTAAGTGACTATACATCTCTTAGTCCAATTATTTATCACATTACTGAGGGGATGACTGACTCAGTCATTCTATCAATACTTTCTGGATGAACACCAATCAATGTAATTGTTGAATGAACTTTGCTTTCAGCATAAAGTTCACCTTGAAGAAACCTTATTCCTTCCACAAAACAAATTGCAAGGTTCTCTTTTTGCTCCACCTTGAGAAGGCACTGAGTAGCATGGTGGAAACAAAAGCTAAGAATTATAGCTTTCTGTTTGATATTCTGTTTGCTGAAATGGGATGTCCCCTCAGGCCTCTTTGTAACCCCAATGAGGAAGTGATATCCCTAAGGGAAAAAGAACTTCTACTGAACTTCAACTGTAGTTAAATACAGCTTAAATATTACTAGATGTGACTTGTCCTGGTTTTCCCACTCAAGTCCAGTGATTCCTTTCTGCTTGGAAAGGCTTCAAATATGTTGTAAAGCAGCTTATGTTAAGAGGCCCAGGATAGCCACGACCAGCTTCTAGAATTTCTCATCTAGGCTCAGCAGCCCATTATGGAAACACACTTAGAGGGTTTCACTGAATGCACTTCCAGTTTCTCATCAGAAGATTTCAGAGCCCTGCGAGAGACACTGAAACAAACTTTGAAGTCCGAACAAGGAATGGATTCCTCAATTCTGATTTGAGGAAGGAATCATCAGTCCCTCAAGCTGACCACTGCTTGAAGGCTGAAGAACTGGGCCAGAGTTCAGGTAAAGTGAGAACAATGGAGTAAACTCTTGGGAATGCTCCCTTATCCCTGTCTGTGGAACAACTGACTCTGAGATATCATTACTGATGATTGTCTCACTCCCGCATGCAACTCTGAAGCACATTTAGAAATATAATGTCTATTTTTTCCTACAGACTTTATAAAGAAAAGTCTAACTGCCTTCAGCAACAAATTAAGCACTAGTGATGCTTTAGATATACTTCCATAATAGCTCTAATTTGCCTAAATAGTGCAAATAGACTTAGCATATATATTCAGTATTTTAGGATGTAGGGATGATATTAGCCTACATGTTTATTGTGGGATAAATGCTAATTACAAAGAGCTTATATGGACCAGCAGGTAGGATGTTTGGAGCCCACAGCAATCATACCTAAGGTACTGGTATTTCCTAGTCATAGAAGCATAGAATACATTAAGTTGGAAGTGACCAACGAGGATCATTAAGTACAGCTCCCAGGTCTGCACAGGACAACCCCAATATGTAAAGACTGTTCCGGAGGCAATGACTACAACAGGGGCATCCCACCCTTAAGCATGTTTATAGACAGAAAGGACTTTCCTAGTTCAAGCAGGAGGATGGCTCCTGGATATCCCATTCAACCAGAATGATTCTGCAATTCTGATTATAATTTTTGTGTGAAGGAGGGTGCTAATGATTAATATTTGCTGCAGCTTAAGCAGAAACAAATTTTTCAGTAGACTTCTATTTATGATAAAAAAGCATGTTATAAAAATATTTCTAACTGAAATTCTAGTGAGGTTTTTAAAAAACATTTCTGTTGTTAAAAAACTCCAGATATAGAAAACAATTGGAAACTGCTCCATTGAGTTTTGTATTTATCACTTGACTGTGATAGCAAATTAGTTTTGTTTCCCAAGAGATGGTTCAGACTGTATACTTGGTAAAAGAAAAACTTTATGTATTGCTTATGTAAGTTCCTTCAAAACTGAGCCAACTGAAACTTTCTTTGAGTGAACAGCTGCTATTCCCCACTCATTGTGGTGTATTAGTCCCCGAGAAACTCCTCATCCACCATAGCACAAAGTTCAGATCTGACACAAAATTTGATTTTAGCTTAGTATTAAGGTGTGTTTTAAATGATCCACCTTTCATTCTCAGGGAGAGGAAATCCTTGTTCTCATTTCAATGGTATTTAATGCAACTTAAAGTATCCATTTTTACTAACTGTTGAAGTTCTTAAGCATCTGTATAAAATTATAGCCTATGTGATTTCTAAGTTCTGGGAACGTAAAATTTCAATATCCACATTTAGGATATCTCAGGAGAAAGTGAACCAAAGAGATTTCACTGTTTTGCAGTGTAGGTGACTTTGCTCATCTTAGCTCTGCCAAAGATGACAAGTAGGTGCCTTTCCCTGTGCACCCCCAGCCTGGCCGGTGACAGGAGACGCAGAACAACAGGGCAGAGGTGGCATTCCAGGTCAAGCTCACAAACCCCAGGGACACAGGTTAGAGGCTTTCCCTCAGAGAAGGAGACACATACGAGACAAGCCTTAGTGGCCAGAGAGCATGACCACAGCAGCAATAAGGAATCTGCTCTAAGTGGAGCAAAGAGTGATGTGAAACTGAGCTGTTAGAATCTAAGGTGAGAAACATGTGTGTCCTTCTAATGAGGACATTAGAAAAAGGCACTGTCCTGGGGGTTAACAGAGACTATTTTATGTGTGAAGACTGATAATGTAACCTGCTAAGAGAGGCTTTCTTGTGATGTCCTTCACCATAACCTGACCTGACCTGAAAGTCCTGTAGCAATTCTTGCATCCTGGTGCCTGAGAACAAAACACTTGCTCCATCATTGTTTCAGTAGGACTTCACAGAAACTTCAAACCTTACACTTGATAATCTTCCTTTTTAAATTAAATATATCTTTTTGCATTTATGTGTTAAACATTATATAAAGTTATATATTTAATTTCAGTATTTGCTTAAATCTATACTTATTTAGAATCTCTCCTTCCAAAGAGAAGACAACAAAAGCAAAAGAAAGTTAACAATGCTCTTGTTAGCATTTTTTCACTCCAAGGAAATGGTGCAGAAGTAAACTCTTCCATTACAATTTAAATAATCTCTCTTTCTCAGTAAGATACTGACATGCCATAAAAATTTTGACACAAGCCTATGTTATTTCATTGTCCCATCATTAACTAATAGACAATTCACTTTCCAGGGCACAAGAAGAGTGAAATTTTCTTTGTTTTGATTTATGCTTTTACTACTAACAGGTTTTAGTACATCACCTGAGATAAGAATTTCAAAGCAATATTTTTCCTGTGAAATCTGATCAGATATTTACAGGTGGTCACTGAAAATTATGACAATTACCAGTTTATGACAAGGCTGATAAACAAATACTTGTACTAAGTCATAAGAAAAACCTCTATCATCTAACTCAAGTCCACATAATCAGAGACATCTGCCTCAAAGTCTTATTTTAGGATGACCAACAAAAAGAAACTTAAAAATGCAGCTCAACAGTTTGGAGCAGTTTGAAAGTAAGGCCAAAAATGAAACATTTTCTTCAAGGTTATTAAAAATAAATAAATGTTGCAGATGGTCATTAGGATTAATTTAAAGTTAGCAGAGAATTTAATGAGATACCCAGGAAAAGTATTAAACAAATAAACTTATTTTTAGCATCATAGCATTCAGAAGCATTTAAAATTATTCCCTCTGACTTTTCCCAGGTATGTAATTTCAGAAAACTTGAGCCTCTCAGGAAATACTTCACAGTTTCATTTATTCTGTAAATAAATACACTATTTTTCCTTTCTCCTATGCCCAGAAGACTGTATCATTCAGTAGTTTTTTTAGCCACTTAGGACATATAATCATCTGGAAGCTTAAAACTTTGCAACTGCATTGTGAAGATAAAGCATAAAAAAATGGTATTTCAACCTGAATGAAGATAAAAAGCCTTGACCATATGACCTCTCTCATCATAGATGTCTTACAGAGAAATTCTCTGAATATTCCACATTACAAATCTGTACTTCCTAGCTAACAGTGCCATTAATGGATTGCACAGTAAGGCAAATTATTGCTTTTCAGGTAAAGAAACTGAACAGCTGTCAGAGATGATATTTAAAGGTGTTTTTAAACCAGATGTCACTGCAAGAACAAACAATATTTTCTTTTCTTATACTCGGTTTGCTTTTCTGTAATATTAAGTAAGGCAGGTTGAAAATGCTCTATATTTTTTTCCCAAAGTGCAAAGCATATTTTTTCTGTTTCTTCATGATCTGTTTTTGGTTTTGGCTTTGGTTGGTTTTTTGGTGTTTTTTTTTTTTTCTTTTTCAAATGATGTTTATACTGCTGTCCTTGTGGGATGGGAAGCTACACCTTTTCACAATGGAACATACAAAAAAATACAATAATGTTTATATAGGTTGTTTCCAGTTTGCCAAGCAGAACATGTTGTGGGGATAGAGCTGTTGTCCTGACCCCCAGCACTCAAAGGACTCTTAAGATCAAATTGTCCATCTTTCCAGTGGCAGTTTTTATGGAATAGTGGCATAAAGACACCTGAATTCAATGGTTTATTTTTAAATACTGTTCACTTCAACCACAAGAAGATTTGACAATCTAATATTATCTGACTATTTATCTGCAGCTTTCTTGTGACGTTCGAGTTTTTAGACACATTTCCAGAAAAATTGCAACGTTGGGTTTTGTTTTGTTTTTGCTTTCCCACAGGTTTGGTAGATTAGTGCTTGTGTTAAATTGTATGTGCTGGCAGAAGCACATAATTAGTGGAATCTCTCCCATTCACACAGGTGCAAGTTCTGTCTGGATGACTGAAAAGCAGAAGTCTGCTTTAGAACTATGGAAGAAAATACAGTAGGAATGATGCCACTGCACATCTTACTTCAAAAGCTTCAGGGGAGCATTGTGACTTAGGTCCAGTGTAGATATCAAGGGAAGTAAAATTAAAAAAGTAATATCAACATTTAAATAGTAGGAAATACTTTAAGGTCGAGAAGAGAAAAAAAAAAATCTCCCCCTGATTGTGGAGGTCCTGCTATACAGCATATCCTCACACCAGCAGAAAATTTTTTAGTCTTCAACAGGAGATAAAAAAATAAATCAGATAAAGACCCCCTGGGCTCTTCAAAGGAAGAATGAAATAACACCCCTTCCTCCCCCAGCATCCTGAAGCCAACTGTGTTGAATAAAAATTAAGTTATTAAAAATTAATAGTTTTTGCTTTGGTTTGTGTTTTTTGCTGTTTTCCATATACAGAAACTGTCTTTCCTGACTAAATTTAATTCAGGTTACCTGGAGCACCATCTTGGGTCACAGCTATATCTTCAGCCTGTTCTGTGTGTAAATGAGATGAACCATTTTTAAAATGGCCTTATGTTTGTTTCTATTCTTTTTCTTCTCTCTGTTGCAGGTTTTTCAGCCTGTCATCCCCTTATCATTTGTGTTTAACCATGCCAGTGAGGTGAAGATTTCCTCCTGTGAAGTACAAAGCTCCTTCAGTCTTCCTTGCTATAAGCCTGGGCTTAGTCTGTGCACCTCGGAGGATGCATGTTAACATTTGACATGTAAACAGACAGAGCTTCCATATTTCTGACTGGTTAGTAAGATGTTTGTGTGCAGTGCATGAAACAAATACGCAACCACTTTGGACTAGTGAGTCCAACGTGTATGAGGTCTGTCACGTCTGAATCTCTGCCCTATCACTCCTGATGTTGAACTAGTCTGATCTCTAAGTTACACATGGTACCCAAGTACATCCAGCTCAGCTTGCAAAACAAGCATGTCCATCACTTCACCTTCCACACAGTGGAGTTGGTATGGTCTGTGATTCCCAGCTATCTCTAGCCCCTAATGGGCCTATTAGGACCATTGCCATTATACATACTGAGCTGCCTGGACTCTGTAAACCCCCTACTGATGGTCAAAAAAGCCTTATAGTGGTAAATGATACATTAGACAATGTGCAGGTAGGGACACTGCCTTGGAAACACGTTCATGGTAACCTTTCCATCTGGCTGGTAAGAATTTTCAGCTATGAATTTACCACGCATTTTTGATCTACAGCCAATTTTCTTCAGCTCTTTATTCATCTCCTGTGGAGTACTCTGCTGAATATCTGTTTTTTCAAAGCCATGTCTTGACTAGAGTTACTGCCATTACACAGTGGAACTCCTTCCAAATCACAGACAAAACTACAAACAGCCCTGAGGAAAAGGCAGTTGTGTCTCAAGGGAAATTAAAAAATCCCCCAGTCTTTTACTACCTATATTTAACCTATTTTATATGGGGATTTTATACCATTAAGCACAGGGGAAATAGTGTTGCCAATATTTCAGACCCTTAGGCTTCCACCAGAAACGGGCTGCTGCAAAAAGTGTATTTAAACTGTATTTAGATCATTATATCAGTATCCCAAAATTGGCTCTCTGTGGACATCTGAGATTTTTCTCCTGAAGAGGGAGGGAACCCCTCCATAGTTCATTAGCTTCTTTTCTGTATCATATTGCAATAGATGAAAAAAATAAGCAAAAAGGCTATTAAGTAATTTTAAGTTTAATGAAATGGATTACATAATATTAGGCTGCTGGTACACAAAAACTGTAAAATATATACATTTAATAGGCATTTAAAAGAAATTCTAATTATTTTGCTGAGCCAGAAGAAAGTCTTATAGTTCAGAACAGTTTTTCACCTGTGGACAGTCTAGTTTATGAAGTGAGAAAAAAACATTTCCAAGAATTACCAGACCTTTTTGAATCCCATGCGGGCAAAAAACCTTATGCTGAAGCCTTATGTACTTATTGAGCCAAAAGGTATACCGACCAGAGCTGACACCAGTTGAAAGCAGCTGGCAAATTGAAATTCATCCTGTTCTCTTCCGCCAGCCCTCAAAATGTACCCTCTCCAAAAGGCATCACGCTGGGAGGTGTGCAGAGGAGTTTCCATGGCTGATTATCTACCTGCAAAGCCTCAGCTGTTTGTTTATGAACTCACAAAGGAATGGGGGCACAGCAAAAATGTACACATCCAGTGCCTTGCTATTCCTGCCCCCTTAGTGAGACAAAGAGAGACATATGTAACATCACACGGGTTACAAAAGTCGTGTGCTGACTTCACTTTTGTAGCACTTCCTAAAACATGGGGCTGTTTCCTGCTGGCAAGGATAATTTGGTGCCAATTTTGGAAATTAGATAATTTTTAAGTGCCTTAATAAAAACATTCAGTAGCATACATTAAGCTCCCGCATGCACAATGTCATTAATGCTTTGACTTTTTCCTCCTGAGGAAGCAGTAGGATGGGTAGCAAAATTAAGAATTAGTCACATTGCTAGGAAGTAAGGGTTTTATACATGCAGAATAATCTGTTCTGAATATGGCTGCAATATTTAATTGCACGGTTTGCAAAATGAAAAGTTCTGAATTAAGAGAAAAAAGAATTTTAAGGGAAAACAATATTCTAGACTTTGTTTTAAATGTCTAAATTAATTGACAAAGAAAGCCTATCTATTTGCCAGACCTGATATAATATTCTTGACATTAAAAACTAATTTTCCATAAACTTACATTCTATTAAATGCCACTAATCTTTCTTACAACCATGAAATCTTTGTTTCATGGTTGTAAGACTTTTGTTCTCTCTTAATCATCATTTTCACAAGTAAACTTGTAAGTGAAGAATAAGCCCCTATCATTAGGACAAATAGCAATCAGTTGACTAAAGAAGTATCACCTAAATGCCCTTTTAGATATATTATTTTACAAATCTCCATTAAGTAGGCCTGAATATAAACCATAGATCTGAACTTTGAATTCAGGACCCACACACCATCTTCCTTTAAGTAGGTGGAACACAAATACTCTGTTCTCAAGTCTTCTGTATATAGGTTTGGAGACTGAACTCTTTGCAGTGTTCATTCCAGAAACATTTTGGAGTAGGCTGAGCTTGCAAACTGGGACCCTGGTCAGGGCTGGTTTTACTTGGTCCTCTTTTCCACTGCTTTCAGACTGTTTGTGGCATTTGCAGTGCGTGGCTGTGAGATGGAACAATCTGGGTTGAGCAGAGAGATCAGACTCCCATGCCATTTCTCCACTGCGTAGCAAAGGAAGAACAGGCTTGCTTTGAACATTGGTCTCATACCTCAGGTCTCTATTGGTCTTTATCCAGCAGGGGACTCAAGCACTAGGTTATTAGAAGAAAGATTCTTCATGAAATCCTTATTGATTATAAAATATAGTTGCACATACAATCCAAATTCATCTAAATCTCCTAAAATCCCATGGCGCATATTTTCCAGAACATCCTTCTTCTGGGCACCTAGCTTACAGTAATTTTGTGGCCAATTGATTCTTTTGCAGCTCCTATTAAATTCTCTCTGAAATGTTCTGCAGGTGCAAAATTTCCCTATGCCTGTGAAATCCAGGGTGTGAAGGGTAATTGTAAAGGGTGTGATAATTTTTAAACCTTCACTCCTAGTTGTAGCCATACCTCCATAGTCTATACTCTAATTTACAGTTTTCAGTTTAAAGAATCACATCTTTGTTTTAATGCATAATTGATGTTTGAGGGCACTGTAAGCTTCAAGGTTTTGTGGCATCTAGATAAAACATGATTTGATATGCACGGAAAGCAAACCAGCTTCTCTTTTTTTTTGTTTTTTATCACTTGTATTGATATCAAAAAGACAGGGATGTAAAAGGCAGCCTCTAATTTGTCTCTATGTACTAACCATAAAAAGAAGGAGAAGGCTTTTAAAATTCAGAGCAATTCTGTCAAAAGATTGCCATATCCAGGTACTTATACCACTTCACTTCTCATTTGCATACGAAATCTTGCCTGACAGGTCTCTGAGTGCAGAGTGAATTAGAAAAGTTAACCACTCTTTATCCATTATTTATGTGCTGCGTAGTCTAAATAAGTTTTCTTTATATACACTGTGCTAAGGTATAAAATTAGTATAAAAACTAGATAAAGAATGTGTTTGGGGCTTTTTTTTTATTTGTTATAAATAGGAGCATAAAAGCATTAGCAATGGTGTTCTTTATAATTAACCACTGGCATTTTAAAGTGTGAAGATACAAGCTGCAAAGGAGAGCTTTAGAACCTAACCTGAAAAGAAAAGAGAAATTATTATCTAAGTTAATGAACTCAGTTCTGTAATGGACTAGCTAGAGGTAATTCATATGAAGTAATAAGAAAATCTGGCAAAAGTTGAAAGGGGAAAATCTTCAAGCTGACGTGAAATAACCATGGAGAACTGATGACAGAGAATAAGTCAGACAGTAAATAAGCAGCACTATGTGTACAACTGCCACTAGATTTCTTGCTGAACAAAGCTGCACTGAACAATTGTTGTATGACTTCTACTGTATAAGGAAGATTCCTGATAGCATAAGGCAAAGGGTCATCATAGATATCATTGTGTATATACTTTCTTTGAAGAATCTGTGTTACCTTCTCAGATGTATCTCCACTTTGCAAATCCTTTACCTGAAGAGAATTTTTAAAGAACCTTCTACTTCCTCCTGCCCAGAGCCATTTATTAATTACATCCTCTCACTCTTTATTCACAGAATGGTAGAATTATAGGATGGTTTGATTTGTAAGCGAAATTTAAAGGTCCTCTATGATGACACTGCAAGGAGGAGGGACATTTTCAACAACATCAGGTTGCTCAGAACCCAGTCCAACCTGATCTTGAATGTTTCCAGGGATGGGGCATCAACCACTTCTCAGGGCAACCTGTGCCAATGTTTCATCATCCCCACTGTAAAAAATTTCTTCCTTATATCTAGTCTGAACTTATGCTATTTTAGATTAAACCTTTACACTTACTCCTTGTTCTATCAGGCCCTGCTAAAAAGCCTGTCCCCATTTTTCTTTTAAGTTTCCTTTAAGCACTGAAAGGCCACAATAAGGTCTCATCAGAGCCTTCTTTCCTTCAGGCTGAACAACTCCAGCAGTCCCAGCCTTTCCTCACAGGAAATCCAACAGGTCCATGTCTTTATTGTGCTGGGTGCCCAGAACTTGATGCAGTATTTCCATGGGTCTCACTGACGTGGAGTCAAGGGGCGGAATCACCTCCCTGAATCTGGTGGCCATGCTCCCATTCGATGCAGCCCAGGATTCTCAGCTGTGCCAATGTGACTCCTTGCACGATCATACAGTAAAATGGACCAGGGAAATTGTCTATTTTAGAATAAACCTAATCCTCAAAATCTGATTCTTATATTTAAGATGGACCATTAAAGAGAACTTTCAGGTGAACAACTGAACTAGCAGAGTAAGTAGGAGAGTAAGAAGCAGAAAAAAGAGATCAGGAGGAGGATGGGATGGCCATTTTTTGGTATGGTGCCCTGAAGACAGGTTCAGCAGCTGTATGAGCCCTCTCCTAGAAAGTCAGAAGCGTTAATTAGCCTGAAAATATTTAAATCCCAACTCCCAGTTCCTGTACTATCATCCTAATTACTTGCATAAAATGTATTGGGGTGGACTAGAGTATATAATTCACTGCTTATCCTGATGAAGACAGTTCAGAAGCTTGCAAGGCTATTGAGCAAGCAAGGAGTCAAGAATCTGTATCCCAGTGACTCAAGCACTTGTCTGTAGGAAGGGCATCCACCTTTCAAGGGTTTCAAATGCATTTCACGTTAAACTGTACTGGATGGAAATACTTACTGGTCTTGATGAGATAAAAGGTGTTTGATCTGTGAAATTCAATGACATATTTGTCCTACTGCCATCTAAAGTCGTTAGACATTCAATGAAGGTAGGATTTAAAAGTCACCTTTCTGTTCAGCATTTCCTCTTGGCCAAGTTTGGTAGCTCTCGATCTGACACACTGACTGTTGTGACCCTCTGAGAAGTCCCATGTGCTTCCTTATCTTAGGAGAAGAGTTGAGATTTACCACTGACTGCAGATTCGAGTCTCAGAAGGTATGCTTCTAAATTAGGCAGTGCAATGCAAAGCAACACAGTGCATAAATCACCTTGTGAAAGTACCTAAATACTCAGGGTTTTTAACAGCTGCAAAAATGAGAGACTGGATAATCAGATTTCTACTTTCTATTGCTCCTAATATGTTGCCTGAATTCTCTCTCCAGATACAAATACTGATCCTGATAAAGTTAAAGCAAGATCTTTATATATTCTGTTTTAGGTGAAATGTCTAAAAGCCTTCTTATGGGGGCGTGGTGTCTGAGGGTTCAGCCCTCGCCTCGTTCCGGAAGGAGAAATCCCTCGGTCGTCCCGCCCTCAGAGGGTGGGGGTCTCCTGCGGGACCCTTTGGCTATAGAGCCTCCTGCTGCAACGTGCAGCAGGGAGAGAGCACCTCAGTTGAGGGAGGCAGGTGCCGGAGGAGGAAGGCTTGAAGAAGAGGCGGGGATCCAATATGGCTCTCGGGAGGTTTATTGGGGGGCGAGAGTCAGAGACTAAATCCAATGTCTGAAGGGTGAGCACAGGTTTAAAAAGAGGGGCGGCGACAAGGGGGGGGTACCCAAAACTCGACCAGTGGGGTTCAGAGCGGGGGGAGGTTCGGGGGTGACAATCATAACAGGGACCAATTAACACGGGACAGCAACAACAGGAACCAATTGGGGATTCAGCAAGGGAGAACTTTCCAGAGCAGGGTGGCAGCTGGAAAGGGATTGACAGCAGGATTGACAGGGGCAGAGGCGGGAGACAGACCATGATAAGGCAGGGGGAGCCAGGGGCAACCCATTGTAACAATTAATAAATCAGGATAATTAACATCTAAACATAACACGCCACAACACCTTCTTTTTCTGATAAATAAATATAAAGGACAAATGCTTGATGTGAGGATAAATGCTTGACTTTCTGGGGTTGGGAAAGTCCCCTCCGTCTGAGTCATGTTTCTGGTAGAAGCTTGCCACAACCTGGCAAATTTGCAAGTGTACAAACAGAGTGGAATTTTCCATAAACTGGTGCCACCATAGTATGCACTGTGCAAAGTTCAGTTTTTAAACATTTAGGAAATAAAACCACAAAAACAAGAAGTCTGTAACTTTTGGCTGATGCCGTGATGATTTTTTGCTTTTTCTTTTATACCCCTTTTATATACTTTTTCTATATTCTTAGTGCTTCTAGCCCACATTCTTAGACGTAATGTTTTGTTAAACCAGGAGACCAAACATCTTGGCAGCCTCGTAGTGAGGGGTCAGAAAGCCCCAGACACCAAGGTCCTCTCTAGAACACATTTTGTAAACTGAGATAGGCCCAGCCAGGGGAAGGTTCCTCGGGTGGGGGGTCACTCGAGCCTCTCATTGGGGAATCTTTGATGGATGTGCTCATTTGTAAGGCCTGGAATGTGATACCCGACTGACTGTGGGTGTGCATTCCGTGTGCTCTGCGGGCATTCCATCTGGGTGTGCTGCACCTAAGGATCCTTAAAATAAATACCCAGGTAAAAACCCCTTTTTCCCTTCTAACCGTGTTTGGATCTTAATTTTAAGACCAGGGAAAGGCATCATGGCAAAGTAGAAAACTAGATTTTTGGTCATGGGTTATCTTCTGAGATTATTCTTTTAACTCTATGTGAGCTGACTCACATAGATTTAAAAGAAAGGAGAACTTTATTATTATCATCAGTGAAATAGGAAAAATATCAGACAAGTAATGGAAATTTCATACATACAGTGCATATCCCATCATGTGTAGATATCACAGTGATGATAATCAACAGAGTAGTCATTTTTTTTTCCTTAATTATTTAGGTCTCTGAAGTTCATGTATGTATTTTCAGGATAGTGATAAACCTGAAATGGGTCATTTATCCCAGGCACACTCGGACATAGTCAAGTTTCAGTGGTAGGGAAAAGGGTTACAAAGAGCCTACTCCTTCCCCAACCTGCTCCTCGAAGGAAGTGACAACTGTCACCCCATCAGTGGTGCCTGTGGGTGTTTGAGCTTAGAAGGAAAGAAAGCTTCATCCCTCTGATGAGCAATCCCCAGAAGCCAAGTGGTCCTGCATGTTGAGCTGAACGTGAGATTGGTGTTTTAAATGCAGCAGCTGGATCATGAAACACAAATGATAAGCTCAGACTTGGGCCTAGAGCACTAGAGCAGTAACCCATATATGCATTTAATCCAGTCTCAGGTATTGAGTTATCCAGCACAATGTCAGAGAGTCAGGAGTTTAAGTTTGGTAGATGAACATAACCCACTGGTGAGGTCAACAGCACTATAGACCTTTCAGTATCTATTCATAACAGTTTTAATTGCAAAAACAAGACTACATTTAATTTGTAGTTGAGTGGGGCTTGCTATTAGTCAGATAGAACCATATCTAAGTTAGTAGCAGTCTAAAAACAGACCCTGAATAACCTGCCCCAGATTTAGAAAATGTTTGAGACACTGCCTTAATTGTGCTGTTTCCTTAATTTTAACTTTCAAAACAATTCATAAACAAAACAGATATATAAGGTCACTCTACTAGGATGAGAGCATCTGTTACTCAAGGACAAAACTCTGCTGTCTTTAAATTAGAATCAACAGGAGTTTAAAGTCACGCATATGCATGAGCAGTATACTGATTTGAAATAATAATGAGAATTCCATCATTTAAGGCCTGCATGTTTTTAAATATAACTTTGGATGTAACTTCAAGTAGCAAATTACTTCTCAATGTTCAGTGACACACAGAAGAACAACCAAAAATAGAAAAAACGTACTTGCAATTTGCATAAAAATCATACTAAGAAAGAATGTGCTATGGATAGAAAGATAAAAACAACAATCCAATGAGTGCAGTGGGAAATAATGTCATTCTTGTGTGAATTATTTCCAGTTTAAGACAATGGATATTTTAAAGAAATGTTAAATGTACTACTGAATAATTTTGTATCTGTAGAGCTCAAAAAATGGTGAAATATTGCTGTTTGAGGTCTGAACCTAACAAGCATCAAGAAGGCTTTGCCAAAATAAGTATTGACAAAGAGCAGCCAAGGGATTACTTAAAAAAAAGGGAACAGAAGCAAATTAGTCATTCCAAACAATCTTAAGGGAAATGGAAAATAAACTCATACAAACCTCTGGCAGTGTAGTTTTTAAAAATTATGACAATCAAGGTGAAATGGGAATATGGCAGAGAGAAAAATGTGGTATTGGCTCCGTCCCCAAGATTTTAAGCAAAAAACTTCTTTTTATTGCTCTCCTGGTTTAATCCCTGGTTCTTCCACTGAAGTCTATAATGTTCTCAGCTATAACCTTATATATCACATTACAAAGCATCATCTACGCACAACCAACTGGTCAATCCCACTATGACATAATTTATAATAAGGATAAATTTGATGTCTCAATCCATGATTTTTTCCCAGATCATTTTAATATTAATTTTTGGTGTTGAGTTATAAACACTTTGTCTTGTTCCTTTGTCAGTTTGACAGCTTGCCATGCACACAGCATGTATTGCCCGTTACTACCTGTGGCTCATTCACGGTAACACGGTAATTCATAGCACAGGAAAAACCCAAAGCTGTAGGCACCCAGGGCTCAGTTCTGAAAGATACAGAGTAGTCTGGCTCTTGCCCAGTAAAGCACTGAAGCACATATTTATGGTTTGGGTAATTGATTTTTTGTCAAGAGGTGCATAAAAATAAAGCACATGGTTAAGGCTTTTGCTGAAGGAACTCCACAGTACTCAGGACCGCCTGTTTCCGAAGAAGGCATAACTTTGCTGACAAAGTTGTTTGTAGGAAAAGACCTGCTTCTAATGCCAGTTTTTGCTTTAATTTTATTCTATCATAAGTGAGAAAGCTTCTTCTTAGTTGTTTTGAAGAATGCTGTCCATGACGTAGCACCAATGTACCTTTCCCTTACTCTCAGGGTGTTGATATTGACGTGAACCCACATATAGCTATGCCTTCTACCACCATTCCTTCTCTTTTTCCATTATCTCCTCCCCTTTTCTTCCACAGCTATTATTGATGTAAAAACCCCTCTCTATTCCAGTGAAGCTACTCTTCCCCAGGCAAAGAAAAAGATTTACTACTTTAATTTTAAATGCTGTGTCTGAATGCTTTCACAGATGAGAAACTGAAATGATGTAGTATGTACCTAATAAAGTCTCTTTAAACTGAGAATCACAGAGAGATTTAAAGACAGCAAACCCCATGCCCACAAGTCTAATAGAATACTTGTACTTTGAAAACTTAATGGACTTCTTTTTGAACATAGTTTTCTATTAGGGACAGGTAAAGTGAAAAAATATATATCCCATGCCGGCTGGACATGTTTGTAGAATAGCTTGTCTTACAAAAGTATGTTCCTCTGTTCTTTGGTGATGAAAAGAAAAGAAAAATAAGTATCATTTCAGTTAAGAAACATCACCTCCATTCTCTTCTCTTCTGATACAGATTTACTCCATGGTGTCCCTAGCATGACATCAACAGAGGCTGTTAGCTATACAAAACATCTTGATAAAAAGTTTTTGCCTTCCCTTGCATGCTTGAAATTTCTTCTTTTTATTGTGTTCAGAAAGAAGAACAAAATGGAGCAGATTAATAACTGTGAGGTACAAGGGTGAGAAAGCACAAGGGCACTTATTGAAATGTTTTTGCTGTCCATCTTGCGCTTTGCCACAGGAAACCTCACTCAACCTGTCACCTATCATGGTGTTATGTGAGTGTTGCATATAAAGGGCTTGTCAAATTGTTATATTTGGGAACTGGAGTCCTTTTCTTTTCCGAACTTAGAATTGGAGTGCCCGAATCAGAGTGCAGTCTTTCCTCTTCCATGGAAGGAGTACCACGTTCTGGCACCAGCCACAGGAGTAATTCAGTTTGTGGGTTTGTTCAGTTTGAGTCTGCCTTCAGTGGCACTACGCATTTCTAAATTAAACATTAGAGCTGAAGCCTCCCAGATCTGGTCTAGAACACTCATCATCTTTGACTCTGACTTGGAAAAGCATTTAAACAATGTATGATCCTCAGCTTTTACTTGCCCTGATCTGAGTGAGACACTGAGGTACGAATGTGGTAAAAGGCATTCATGATTAAGCATGCACAACGCTGTTTTGCTGGATGAAGGAACAAATGCCTTCTCTTAAACTCTTTATATAATAAGCCCCAATCCTGTAGGTTTGCAGCCTGTGCTCTGGCTTTCAGTTGCATTGGTTTCCATATCCAAATGACTTTCAAATTCAGTTCTGCTCTCCCGGCTAATATGAACACTCGTAAGAATACGGTAATTAAACACAATTACAAAGATGTGCACATTCCATGCTGAACAACTACAGGCTCCTTTCCAAGAACCTTTTTTTTTTTACTTTCCTCATGATCTGCAATTTTCCTGGCTTCTTATTTATGCTTCTCATCTATCAAACCAGTTTTGTGTGACCCTGGTAAATGCTTCATAATTTTGTTGCTGTTGCAGACTCCCACTGCGCTTCTCTGATGAGTGAAAAAATACAAACCCAGCAAGGTGAAAAGATTCAGTAATCTGTGGAATACCAGCTTCCACTGGCTTTGTCAGCTTTTACTCAGGGCAGAGTTTATATAATAGCCTAAGAAGCCACAAAAAAAAGAGATTTGATGGAACTGCTCCACGTCTGTAGCAAAGTTTGTCATCCATTTGCAGGAGTTAATCTTATGAAATAAAGGCCACATTTGACGTGTCAGCACTGGGAAATGTTGGCCTCTAGATCACCTGTGCTTCAAACGTCATAGACCTTAATATTTTCCAAAAGATTTTGTGAAATACGTCTGTGTTCTTTTTAAAGAAACTAATTGAAAAACCTTCAAGTCAGTTGAACAGATATGGGGAGGTTTTCTACAAAAAAAAATGTTATTTTCATGTAAAATCTTTTAATGTCATCTGGTAGAATGGTTTTCAAAATGCAAATATTTTGTGATTGTATGTTATCTCCTACTGTATGTAGCTCTTTTTACTTGTTGTCCAGAGGCATCAAGTCCTAGATCTCTTAGTAGCCATCCAAATAAAGATCTATGTAACAAACACTACATATTATGTGCCAAATGTAAGCATAGAATGGTCTAAAGTTTGTGAATCACTTCAGAACCCTGAAATATTTATTGGAAAGAGCAGTCATGGTGAAAAACTTTCACTGCTATTTGTTGAATGAAGAGGTTAGTTTGTGGCTAGAAAGAAGCAGTCTTTATAGCAGTATTGGACTTTAGGTCTTCAGCTGTTGTGAAGTTTGGCTTACTCATCCCAGGTAAGAATGAAGCTCTGAGGTATGTGTTCCAGTTCTAAGTCTTCAAAAGAGGGATCTCATAATCTGGGGAGTGATTGTATTATAGAATAATTAAAAAATATAATAATATATATTTTACTATCCATACAGTATATAGACTATATTTTCCATATCAAATATTTAAGATAAGGCAATGTGACAAGTGATCTAGTTTTCTTATGCTCCAAAAATAGCCAATGCATAGGCAGAGTTCTCCAAAGAGAAATTCAGGGCATTCTGCTAGGTTTCTGAACTGAAACATCCTCTCAAGGAGCTCTTTTCCCCCCACCAGTTATGCAGACAGCTAGACAGACGGAAGAAACAACTAAATATGATGCATGACATTACGTGATGAAGCCATCCCCTGCTAGTCCTAATTCTAATGCATCAAGGCTCAGGAGAATATTGCACATCACAGTGGTATAAGGGAGAAAATGGGAATAAATGCTCACGGGCATCTAAGAACTGCTTGTCAAAAAAACAAAAAAAAGAAAAAAGAGGGAGAGAAAAGGGAAGAAAAGCACCAATGGTTTCTTCCTTCTATTAATGGGAACTTTGAAATATTTTGTTTGGCAGAGATTCAAAAATATTATTTTTTGTGTTTGCTTCTCATGGGCTCATTGTCAACTGTGGTGGGGTTTTGTGTTCTTTTTTTGGTTTTGTTTCTGTTTTAGTTTAGTTTTTTTTTTTTTTT